>JAAGKR010000960.1:61401-141089 GCA_011419295.1 Clarias macrocephalus
CTACCTATCGGTCAGAGAAGTCGATTGTCCGAGTGTGCTCTAGAGCTTCAGCTTGGAAAAACATGGAGGTCATATTGGAGGTCAAATCTCTGAATTTGGTAAGCACATGAAGATGATTCATACGAGTTGAGTTATTTTTCAACCTACAGTATAGTGTAGGTCAGCTGCTACTTATCAAATAATATAAAATCTTATCAAAAAGTAAATAATGCAAACTAAGTGCAAAATGCTAATCATTTAGGTGGTCAAAGGTGGCCTCAGGGCTTTGACGACTTACATCAAATAAATTCCCCTATTCAGGAACGCAGCCATGGATCAACACTGCTTTTTAAAAATGCATTTCCCTTAACGGGCATGTATTATGCAAAATTCACTTTTTACTCATTTTTGGTCTCCAGTGTATGTATGTGTGTGTGTGTATAACTAAGATAATGCAAAACAAACGTTCCCGTCTTTCATTCCTTTTTCCATTTTTGTCTTCTCCGAATTATAGCCCATTACAGTTTCCCCCCCTATTGTGATGTAATCCAAAAGATACCCCTCCCTCTAGTATGTTGCTCAGCTTTGTGATCTCTAGTGGGGCGGAGCTTGGCAGTATCTCACTTATAGACTCTAATAAAAATGCGTATTCAGTTGGAATTACCTGCGTTAACCTGCTAATGGAATAGAAAAAATATGGGACTTTGAATAAATAAATAAATAAGGTTGATGTCATATTAACCAGCCTCTCTTACCAATTTTGTCTTTCATTGTTGAACACATTGTTCCTATAGAACGCGGGTCTGTATGACCTCATCATTCGAAGAAGAAAAAAAAAAACATGAACGTGTACTCCAGTGAAAACCAAGATCTCCAATTTTAAGGCTATTTCCACTTTCTGGCAGTTATCTCTCTCTGAGACGTCTCCAGGAGTCTTCTGGATTTGGTCACTTCCATTTTCAAAGTGAATTCAGGTAAACGTACGTATTATACGGTTCATTCAAATGATAAGATGGCAGAATAGGAGCGGGAAATTAGGATGCAGTTTGAATGGCGAGATTTCAAATGTAGAATTACAGATAGAGGACTAGTGCAGACCATCTCTCAATAGATACAATTCCAAAGTAGAGGATGGGGAGTGAGATGTTCGGAACAGTCCAATCCTTGGAATGGACCGAAGATTACATTTGAAATTTGTTCATGCTGTTCTTTTGAACAAGCCAGAAGAGATAACGTGCATTTGGCCAGTCCTGAGGGAACGTCTACAAAATGAAGTTGCCAGCAGTGTGTGTGTGTGTGTGTGTGTGTGTGTGTGTGTGTGTGTGTGTGTGTGTGTGTGTGTGTGTGTGTGTGTGTGAGTGAGTGTGTGTGTGTGAGTCAGAGAGAGAGAGAGACTGGCATTAGCAGAATTTTAAACAGAACTTTAAGCAGCAGACACCTGCTGTAATAAAAATAGAAAGCAGACTTCATTCATTAAGCCTCATTAGAACAGAAGCAACATGTTAGAATCAATCAGTGACTCAACACAGAATTGTGCAAAAATAAAAATATTTAAATGTATCTGGTACATGACAGTATAATACAGTTCAAATTCATATTTCAACTTTTATTCGTCACACTTTTTTTTTTACTTTTCCATGTCAAACCAACACACACACACAGAGTTGGATTACACATCACACTACATTAGACATAAAAGGCAGAAATGGTGGATAGTGGTTAGCACTGTCGCCTTGCACCTCCAGGTTACAGGTTCTATTCCCACCTCAGGGTCTGTGTGAATGGAGATTACATGTTCTCTCCATGTTTGGTGGGTTTCTTCTGGGTTCTCCAGGTTCCTCCCACAGTCCAAAACCATGCAGAATATACTAAATTGCGTTCACAAATTGCACATAGTGTGTGAAAGTGTGTGTGAATGTTGACCGGAGGTCCTACCAACCACGCTCATAAAAATGGGAATAAATACAATGGTCACCGTTAGCCTCCATGGTCCCTAGTTGAACTATAGTGCTGCCTGGATGGATGAATATACTGTACATACAATATACATGTATAGGAAAAACACGTATACTGTTAAAGAAAAGCACTTACAAACTTTTTTTTTTTTTTTTTTAACACAAATGAATGCAAAAAAGCTTTTTCACTAGTGGGAATTTCAATTCCACAGCTGGCAAACCACAGCTGGTACAATAAACCATTTTTAATAATTTGTCATAAAAATGCAACTGTCAAAAGCTGCAGTGAGAGCAACTCATCCACTGGAGTAATCTCTGCATAGAGGATTTACGTGTTTGTGTGTGTTTGTGTGTGTTTGTGTGTGTGTGTGTGTGTGTGTGTGTGTGTGTGTGTGTGTGTGTGTGTGTGTGTGTGTGTGTGTGTGTGTGTGAGAGAGAGAGAGAGAGAGAGAGATTTTCTGATTTTCTGGTAATCAGTACCCTTATGCCAAGATATCCCACTATAGGAGAGCAACAGATAAAAAAAAAAAAATGTAAATCTACCCGAACACATCATATTCCAGAGCTTGTTACTGTAATTGAGTATCTCAAGGGCCAAAATTCTGCATAATGACTTTATGGAGATTCAAAATTACTTTAAAAGCGTCGTCTGGTTAGGCTTTTGGACGATCGAAATGGCTGCACAATTAAGCCATTATTAGAAAATGGAATAACTAATAGAGCTTTTTTTATTATTATTATTGAAGTGGCCCTAAGGGAAGGTTTCATCAACATGCTTGTCAGGGCAGGAGAACCTTAGGGTACTGTGCATTTATTTAATATTAATATCCACATCGGGGGCATGTCAAAGGATTCACGTTCCCGAATCACAATGTTGGATGAGAATGAGAATTTATTCTACATCTTATTTGGTTCCTGCTCACCCACTGTATCCTTCACAGTTTTAAGCAATGAAATTTCTGAACGATAACAACAGCAGTAGCAGCAGTAACATTACAAAAGGAAAAAAAAAAAAAAACAAGCAACAACCATATTTAGATATGTAAATATGAAAAGTTGTCACAGATCCATTAGAATGATTGTAATCAGATTGACTGAGGGATTTGGGGATGGTACGATCATTACATGCCTACATGTATTTTTACACAAATATCTTCTAAACAGATATTTGTGTAAAAATACACAAATTTTCCTCTTTTCCGCTGTCCTTAGTGCTGAAGTGCTGGTAGGTGGGCGGAGTTGAAGAGAGAGTACGGTTCTCCGTCACACATGTTGTATACATTCGATATTTATGAGAGTAATTTGGCGGGACGATGGCTTATTGGTTAACACCTTCGCTTTGAAACCTCCAGGGTCCAAGTTTGATTCCAAGTTTGGGTTCAAGTGCATGGAGTTTGCATGTTCTCCCTGTGCTTGGTGGGTTTCCTCCGAGTACTCCGGTTTCCTCCCATAGTCCAGTGTTTGAATGTTGATCAGAGGTCCTACCATGGTCGTGAAATGTAAATATGGACATCAGTGGTCATCAACACTGGCCTCCATGGTTCCAAGTTAGGCTACAGAGGTTCCTAGATGGATGGATGAATGGATGGATGAATGGATGGTAGTTTGGGGAGTATTGTCTACCTATTACATGAATGAAGGCACTAGTTTGTGAGCTTGTTAGCACACAGCTTATTACTTATATATGAACCAGATTGAAGGTCTAATTAGTGTTTTTTGTATTTTAGTCTTCAAATCATCTTGACAAATCAATGAACAGTGGTTTTTAAGAGCAATATGTCATTTGACAATACAATGAAAGCTTACTGTTTTTTATCCTGAGATGATTTTTCTCCTTTTTTTCTGATTACTGGTAAGAGCCTTAAAGAATTTCAGCAAAGACATGCTTTGTATTTAAGCACTTATAAACTGATATTCGGATCCTAATGGGACTCCAAATTGCTGCTTTATTAAAGGCAGATGAACTTGGAGGGTAAACCTGTTCAGCTTCCTGGTAAAAGACAAGACGATGCTATTATCAATTGTAAGAGAAGTGTGTTTCAGCTATAAGTGCCTCATTAGAGTGATCAAGATCTGGGCTTTTTCCTTTTAGGTCTAGGTTATTTTCAGTAAAAGAATGTCACAGCTCTTATAAGTGCTTTTTAAGTATTATAAATAAGACAATTGTTTGGTAGGGGGGACAGCTGACTGTCAATATACAATATAGCTGGTTACACAAATTCTCCATCCCAAATTTAGACTGCTCCGGGATTGCTAGCTTTTGTGTCATATGGAAAAGGTCAAGTTTATTTATTTATTTATTCGTATTTGCCTTGTTTGGAGATGGTAACTGGTAACGTACTTATTTAAGATCATCTTTATAGTATCTGCTCATCCCTATGTCTATTCATCCATAAAACATCCATCTGTAAATATATCCAACTATCAATCAGTCATTTATTGATATACAGTAGATGCATCCATCCATCCATCCATCCATCCAGCAAACCTTCCATACATCCACCTATTCATCTATGCCATCATTCATCCAAGTATCACTTTATCCTTTCACCCACCCATCCATCTATCTATGCTTGTATACGCCATTCTTTTCTTCCCATCCATCCATCCTTTAACACATCCATCCATCTATTCATCCATACCTTTCAGGTATTTATTCAAATATCCATCCGTCCATCCTTCCATCAATCCCCCTATCTTTTCCTTTTTTATATCAATTTATTCCCTTATCCATCCATTCATCATTTTTTCATACATCCATAAATCTATCCATCCATAAGTCTCTTTTTTTTTCGTTTCAAATACATCCAAATATCTTTCCATCCATCCTAAACTTTTATGAACTGAAGATTCACGGGTAACAGGTAAACAGATGGTATCTTCAATTCGTCATAGTTTATACCAAACCAAACCAATTCCAGAATCACTCCACTCAAAGCATATATATACTGTAAATTCCAGTCAAATCCCAGTGCATTTGTACGATTAATAAAAAAAGCATCTGCACTGAAAAGAAATGCCATCTTAGGAAGTAAAATATTCTTGAATCTAGACAGATTTGTGTAAAATGTCACTACAGACTACAAACAATCAAATATAATGTACGGTAATAAAATTTATATAAGATAAGATAATATACGACATTATATAAGATTATGTCCAATCAACTTTTAGTAAAATCTTAAGTAAGAATATCTTGTTCAGGTAGCAGATACAGTAATTTAGCTTCTTTGAAGAACTAACTTTCTAAAAACAGCGAAATTATCTGGCAAAAAAAAAATTATATTTTCCCTGAAAAAATAGTCAAAATGTGTCTAGAAATAAGCTTAATAATAATGTAAAAATGTGTTTTGTTGTATTCTTATTTTAAGATATTATAGATGAATGTAACTATATTCAAGATATGTTCACTGCTAAGATGTTATTTATGCATTGTGCTTACTAATTACAAAGTTTAGTTTTTCTCGATTGCTTTTGCTCATTTCTCAAGGCAGATTTTCACTTCTCCTAATTCAAAACTTCGTGCTGCCCCAGAGCATTAACTGTAGCTTTTTCTGCAAAGTGAAGTTTTCTCACCAAACCAATTAGTTATTTTTGCAAAAGGCGATATCTTGTCACCCTGTCCCTGTGTGTAAGTCCCACAGTCACTGTGTACGCCACGCTCATCACAGTTTTTAGTGATCTTGTCAAAATCAAATTTAAAATAGATTTCACTCAATCATTTGCTATGGTACACCACGTTCCCTGTATACAGGGTCGCCGGGGGCCTGTATCCTCTCCGAGGAGACGTAAGGCCTGAGGAGAGGTACATCCTGAAACACACACACAGTCACACGCTCATTCACAGACTGTGGGCAATTTGGGAACACCAATTTGCAGGCTTTAATTTGCATGTGTTTAGACTCTGTGAGGAAACCGGAGTACCTGGAGGAAACCCATGAAGAACCCATGGGGAGAACATGCAAACTCCTTGCACACTGACCCGAGGCGCGAATCAAACCTGGAAACTGGAGGTAAAAGACGACCCAAAACATTATTTCAGTCACTCATCATGAATTTCGAAATATGTTTTGTGCTACACCCAATAATTTACAGTAAATTAAATAGTTTCATTGAAATGTATATCAAAGGACTGCTTTCCCAATGAAAAATAAACATTTTAATAAATACTATTTCATCCATCATATGTACAGTACGGTAAGAGAATGAGCTCAATACCGTAAATCAAAATCAGAATCAGGTTTATTTGGCTAGTATGTTGACACACACAAGGAATTTGATTCCAGCTGCTGGTGATTCCCAAAGGTATCAACATACATAACAACAATCTACATTTGTTTATAGGCAAAACGCAATGCACAGGAAGTAAACAACATTCAAGAACTATACAGATTAAATAAAGAGTGTGCACAGATATACACAATATGTAACAGATATTCAGCAATGTACATAAATACAGTGTGCATGGTAATGCAAATAACAGTAATGTGCATCACATATGGGGATAAAGTGATGCTTGACTGTTCTTCTAATACAGTATTTGTTGAGGTGAATAAGAGTTTCAGAAGTTTGTATGTAAGGTATGTTTGTGCTTTTATGCAGCAGATTGCATGTAATCAAGGACAACTGTTTATGGAGGTGATTGCCTGAGTAAAAAAAAAAGTGTCTGGCACTCTTAGCATTACAGGGTTCTGTATTGCCTGTCAGAAGGGAGGAGGTGAAAAGGGTTGTGTCCTGGGTGTGAGGGTTCTTTAGTGATTTTTTCATTCATCTTCTGGTTCTTGTAGTGTACACGTCATGGAGAAGGGGCAGGGGAGCACGAATTATTTTTTTGTTTGTCTTTTCCGTTTTTATTGTTTGCTGCAGTTTGTTCTTCACCAGACGGTAATGGATGTGCACAGGCCAGGTTCAACGACTGCAGTTTATAGCAGAAGTATAGCAGACCATACTTCCTCAATTGGTACAAAAAGTATCGTACATTTAAGGGCTTTTTTGAGAACGTCTGTCTCCCATTTCAGGATTTGGGAAAAGGTAGCTCCTAAAAAGCTCCTAAAGGTCGCTTCACCTCCTGCCAAAATACAGACTCATCGCCATCTTCAATGAGTCCAATGAGCGTAGTGTCATCTGCAAACTTCAGGAGTTTCACAGCCGTGTCCTTGGATATGCAGTCCTGTTTTCCGGCTTTTCAGTGTAGTTTCTTTTAACCACTCTGATCTCCTTGGTCAGTGAGTTCCTGGTCTGCTTATCAATGGCTCTGTCCACTATTCTGTAAGCATCTTCCTTGGCCTGAGAAAGTCCAGCTGTGAACCATGGCTTGCTATTGTTATAGGTGCAGAAGGTTTTGGTTGGAAGGTTTTGTGAAGATGCACACACATCTTGACAAAAACGGATGTAAGATGTCAGTCAGTTAATCCAGATTGTTGTAGAAATGATCACCATCTTGAATGAGTCCAATGAGCGTAGTGTCATCTGCAACTTTCAGGAGTTCCACAGCCGGGTCCTTGGATGTGCAGTCTTATTGTAGCGCGAGAATGGAAGTGGGGAGAGGACACATCCCTGGGGAGCGCCAGTGCTAGACTCTCTGTATACTACAAGTAACTCCTCCCAGCCTCACTTGCTTGTTTCCTGCACATTTTAAGGATGGTGATCCACTGACATATGGCAGGTGTACAAGTTATTAACTGTAGAAGTTATTGTATTAATTATTGTATTAAAAGCCAGACTGAAGTCATCAAACCAAATTCGTCGATATGTCCCTGGGCGGTCACTGTGTATCTTGTAATGCAGCTCCATGTTCATTGCATCAGCCACTGACCTGTTTGCTCAGTAAGCAAACTTCAGGAGATCCAACAGACAAAATATTCTTTAGGTGGGCCAATACCAGTTTCTGAAATGATTTAATGACCACGGATATTGGATCCAGTCATTCAGACCTGTGATTGTGAAGTATTTGAAACAGGAGTGGACTTCACAGAGCTCCAGTGATCTGTAAGAGATTGGAGCCAGTTGTTCAGCACATGCTTAGACATAAGAAGGAAGACACCGCCTCGTGTCCTGTCTGTGAAAGAGCTGTTTCATATCCTCTTCAGAAATTGTGAGTGCAGCTTGAGTAATGGTGGTCATTGTTAGCAGGGTTACCAGAGGTGTGATAGGAGCAGTCGGTGGGCTGTGGTGGGTAAGAGATGTGAAGATGCTCTTCTCAAACCTGCAGTAGAAGGTATTGAAGTCGTCAGCCATGGCTTTTTCTTTGCCTCAGCAGGAAGGGATGGTCTCCTGTAGTGCAGCATGTGCAGTTCTTTCCACATTGGCGCAGGATATTTAGCTGGAAACCTGTTTTCCAGCTTTTCAGTTGTTTAGTTTCTTTTAACTACTCTACTTTGTCAGTGAGTTCCTGGTCTACTTATAAATGGCTCTGTCGAGTATTCTGTAAGCATCTTCCTTGGCCTGAGAAAGTCCGGCTGTGAACCATGGCTTGCTATTGTTATATGTGCAGAAGGTTTTGGTTGGAAGGTTTTGTGAAGATGCACACACATTTTGACAAAAACGGATGTAAGATGTCAGTCAGTTCATCCAGATTGTCAGTTGCAGCTTCAAAAGCACTCGAGTCAGCGCAGTCAAAACAGTCTTGTAGCTCCTGGTTTGCTTCACTAGTCCATCATTTCACTGTTTTGACCAGAGGCGTAGCAGATTTGAGCTTCTGCCTGTAGGTTGGAATATGATAAAAACCAAGCAGTGATCAGAGTACCCAAAGCTGCTAAGGGTACAGAGTGATATGCATCCTTAAGGACTGTGTAGAAATTATCCAGTGTGTTATTTTCTCTGGTGGGACAATTAATATGCTGCCTGTATTTTTTTTTTATTTTTTTTTTTCTTTCGCATGTCTTGAATGCATGACTCTTCTTTTGTTTTCATCTGGCCACAGCTTAGATTTTGTCCTACTCCACACCTTAGATTTTTTTCTCTAGGTTATGCATCACTGTGAGGATATCTATGGATCTAATGTTACGTAGAACATGGTTTCATTTGAAATACCATTTTAGGATACAATTAAAGTTTCAATTAAGTACAACAAATAAAAACAAACAAACAAAATTAGTGAATGTAAAACCACGCAACAATTTTCCTCTGAACTATAGATGAAACAATCTCATACTGTACATTACACTGCACTCTTCGGCAGAATTCTGGACATGCCACCTGCGGCTTGTACTGGATTTTATCAGGCACACGTCTCAGGGCTCTTTGTGGTTGTCTTACTCGTGTCTTGTTCGTCCTTTTCTTCCTTATTTTAGTTCCAAAATGTCACTGTGCAGCATTTCATTTCTGTCAGCATTACAGAATAAAATAATTTATTTGCCAAAATAATTTTTACTAAATGTTTTGGTCTCCAACTGAGCCCTGAAACTGCCCTGAAAAGCCTATTCAGAAGTCACCCAACAACAGTTAATAAATTGTCCAGACTGATTTGTTGTTCAAAACAATTGGAAAATTATGCATGATGTATTCATTTGTAAATTTGTTTTTGTTTGTTTGTTTGTTTGTTTGTTTGTTTGTTTGTTTGTTTGTTTTGAGAATATTTAGGTTCTGGATTTTAAGTAATCAACTAATAGTTTATTATGACATGAGCTGCCTCACACAATGTCAAAGCACCTATACTGTATGTACAGTAGGTTCCGTTTTTCTCAGTTGCTGTGGAGCATTTTTAAAAAACATCCTGTACATTTTAAAAACTGTAAGTGCATTTCTCAAAATAATTAGTATGAACAGAACAACACAATGGATCACATGTAAAAGCATGCAACTTGCTGAAAATCATTAGTTTATCTCTCAAACGTCAATGACTGTGTCAGTGGCATTAGAATAGTAAGTCTTTGTTAATGTTTATAAACAATTGTAAGTTGTAACAATTGTAAGGCATTGTTTACAAACAAAGTAGTCAAAATCAAAAGAAAGCAATGTTTAAAACATTTGATCAACCATTGATCATCCAGTTCTGTAAAATACCTGGCAGCCATGGATGCAGTATGTGAGGGCGTCACAGAAGACATCCTCAGAGGCTGGATAAGACATCCCAAGAAATTTCTAATGTGCTGTGTTGTGAATAACTTAACCTGTGATCTGGCAGACAGGAAAGTCATGAAGTGAGGAATAACGGTACTGTAATTCATTATACTGTGCTGTATGTACAGTTCAGCTTCTTGTTTTCTATTTTTATGTTTCTATTTTTTTTTCTTTGTGATGGTACAATGGCATTTTTCTTTTCTGTATCACAGTGATATTGTCAATCAACATAATATAGTACATTCAGTAAAAAGTGTAAAAGTGAAAAAACCCTGTCCAGTCTCTTGCAATCAGGGGTGAGCAGCAAAGTACACAAATCTCATTCATCTTCTATATCACTTTATATCACAGGGCGCGCACACACACACACACACACACACACACACACACACACACACACACACACACACACACACACACACAAAACAAGCAATTTGGTTACACCAATTAGCCTAAACTGCATGTTTTTGGACTGTGAGAGGAAACTAAAGTGCCTGGCAGAAACCCACCCAGCATGGGGAGAACACGCAAACCCTCGACACCAGAGGTGTGAGAGCACAGTGCTAGCCAATACGCCGCCCAAAGACTTTGGGTAAAAACCCAAAGAATTAAAACATAAAAGAAAATAAATCAATAAAATCACTCAATATTTCCAAGACATTCATGTTCATGATGAGGATACAGACATTTTCTTTCATAAATATATGATTCTAGCATATATCCTAATAGATCCTAATAAAAGTTTCTTTTTGTTTGTTTGTTTGTTTGTTTATATTTTCTGTAGAAAATGATGCAGTTGCACACAATGTGAGTACCTTTACGCAAATCCTCTATAATGATCCAAGGTTCCTCTATAATGACCACTATACAGTATGTAATGAATAAAAGTACAAATTTCCTAGAGCATCTATTACTCGAGTAAAAGTAGAAGGCCTCTATTTATTTTTGTAGTAAAGTAAAAGTACAGAAGGGCTGCAACCAGCTTCTCTTCTGATGTCGAGCACCTGTTATGTTATTAGGTTGTGTCTCACAGGGAAAGCAGAATAGGCTGCAGGGTATATTTTACGCTTATAATACTACACTAACACATCACTAACACATCACCATGGAGATCTGCAGTTAAGTAAAAGTATGTTTAAGGGAGGTAAAATTAAAAAGTATCCTCTAATTAAAGTAAAGTAAAGTTGACGTATGTGTACTGCACAACTGTTTACAGTGAATTATCCACAAACAGTAATACACAAAGTGCAGCTTTGTACATTTTCAATGAAAATATTTTCGGTGAAAATATTTACAGTGTACACTGTATACTGACAAGATGTGTACTGACTTTGAAGACAAAGATGCAAAGTCATTCAGATGACACTGGCCTGTTTACTGGCATAAATATTTACTAGAGCGATAAAATAAGTTGAAACTTAACTTTTGCAGCTAATCCATTGTCTTGTTCTGTACAACTAGATCACGAGTTCGATTCCCGGGTGACGCTGTAACCTCTCGCAGCCGGAGGTCTAAGAGAGAGCTGATTGGCCGAGCTCTCTCAGAAGGGAGGGATGAGAGGTACTTAGTGCTCCCACATTAATCACGGCTCTACAGCCAATCAGGGGCGTCTGTGAGCTCATGCAAGCGGAAGGAGCGGATAGCGCTGTCCTCCGAGTGTGTTACGCCGCCCCCAATGGTGCATTAACGAGCAGGTTGGACTCGGAGGCAACACATGATAGTCTTCGGCCCTCCCGACTGATTGGTAGTAGTAGCCCTAATTTGGAGCCCCCTAGTGACGGGGAGGAATTGGACACGACTAAATTAGGGAAAAAATCTTAAAAAAAAAAAAAAAAAAGGGATGATTTGAGACATGCTCTGTGGCAACTGAGAAAAACTGTAATGATGTGTGATGAAAGCAAGTATGTCTTGAGAAATGAAGCAAATTTAAGCATTTAAGAAAAAACAGTAAAAGCTAGCTCAGTGTGATTATTACAGTATGTGCACAATTGTGAATGTTAAACAGGCCTACAATACTACAATACTTAGTACACAGCACAGTGTAAACACACTGTAAACAGCCACACCTTGGAAATCTAGTTTTACACAGTCATAGCACAGAACTAGGGTATATAATGCTGTGCCCTTGTTAGTGATGTAAGCGCTACCCGTGGGTCACTGTGGTGTTTTGTCGATGCTGCGGGCGACGTTCCGCTGTAATGGCTGCACTCATGAAGTTTAAATGAACCGATTCTGTGATAATATCCACCTCATCACGACACCCACGCATTTTATGTCTTGATGATACATCATCCCTGATTCTTCCTCTAGGTGGTACTTCCTCCCCATGGGTTTGATATATGTTCCATCTTGATTAAAACTCATTATTCAGAGCTTAATTATTTCTATAAGCTATTAGAGATCACCTGCAGGTTCTGGGCAAAGCTTAATAGTGGCTCCCCATTAATGAAGAACGCTCATAAATATGTTGTTCCTACAGTATATACAGAATTTTCGGTTGAGCGCATTAGAGGCAGCACACTTTTAAAAAAAGGGTTACTTTGAACTCCATCTGAATAAATGTATTTGTTTGCACCGCACTCATTAATGCATCATGCACACAACATTTTATACATAGGAGCCATTTAGCATGGGAAATGGCATATCTTTCTCCAAAGAAGATACTGCACCAAGTATAAGTTGAGTTGCCTGATAGTTTAAAACTCTTTTAAAAGTTAAAAAAAAAAGATTAATCATTTAATGTCAGTGAAATGTCACAGTTATTTGCAGCACAGAGAAAAAGGCAAATAAACAAGGCTCTTTGGTACTGAATTTTGCCTTTAATATATATGTTGTATGTTACACAGTCATGTGTGAGTCTAATGACCCTGTAATAGAATTAACTCATTAGCAAGTCACTCTTTATATAAATAATAAAGAAATGCATTTTTACACTGTTTTTCTTTTCATTGCACAATTAAAAGTATTAGTAATGTCAAACTATTGTACTGCACAAAATATGAGCTATAAGTTTTACACAGTGCATACTTGAATCTCCAGGTCACTGTGTCCTTCCAATTTCTGCGGAAGTGCAAAGACAAAGCACACACACCCAAAAAGAAAAAAAAAAGAAAAAAACATTGCACGTCAAATTAGATCACTAATCGAAACTAGGCAGGTGTTGTTTAAGAACAAATGGCCGTTAAAGTCCCTAATGATTAATGATTAAACAATAAATAATCCCTTGTCTATGTCATGCTCAATACATTAGTCTCGACCACAACTAAGCAAAGCCAGATTATAAGTACAAGTTACTGGGAGGTGTCTGAAAGAAGCCCCAAACTCTGCACAGAAGAAATTGCTTCGGATGGCCAGAAACAACCCAGAAACCACCAGGGCACAGGCCTTCCATAAATTAGAAGCTGCTGGAACACCGACTGTCACTGTCCACAGTCAAGCAAAAAGACAAAAAAAAAAAAGCCTCTGGGAGAAATGTTTTTGACCAGGGTTATGTTTGCGAAAGTAAGGGCAACTCCAATTACACTGTGTCAGCTGTAGGTGCATGGTGGTGGTAGCATCATGCTTTGACTCTGCTTTGCTTCCAGAAGAACTGCACAAAATGGATGAAGAAGAAGCAACTCTTACCATATCACAGAATTATTTAGCATGACATAGTGCTAATCAGACAAAGTTGAGTGTTGCACCAGGACAATGACCCCAATTACACATCAAAGCAGATTGTGGAATGAATAGAGTAGGCTAAAGTTAAATGTTTGGATCCTTTGTGAAGCTCTTGAAAATTTAGAACAGTCAATTTTTTTTTTTTTTTTTTTTTTTGCTGGAAGCATCCACTACAGGTTTTCTGAGGGATATTCAAATATTAGGTGTGTTGTACAGTATGTATATATTTGACCTTGTATGGATCATTTGGACACTTTTGTAAAAACCCAAAGAATTAAAACGTTATTCTACATAAAAGAAAATAAATCAATGAAATTGCCCAATATTTCCAAGACATCCATGTTCATGATGAGGATACAGACTTTTTCTTTTATAAATATATGATTCTAACATATATCCTAATATACCCTAATAAAAGTTTCTTTTTGTTTGTTTGTTTGTTTGTTTATATTTTCTGTAGAACATGATGCAGTTGCACACAATTTGATTCTAATGGTCATAAAGGCAAATTTTCCATGGAATGAAAATGTCAGTTTCAATTACATCGTATTTCTGTCTGGCTCGAATAAATCACTTGCTCTTAACACCTGGATTTGCTGGGTTTTGCACTAGGAAGCAGGCGAGAGCACACTCTAATTTGTTATTCTTGCCAATTCCCTTGTAGATCTGTCTGGAATAATCAGGTGATTGTGTCTGTGGAGTTTGATTTAAAATGGATAGCGTGACTTTCATAGCGATGTCACTCTCTCATCAGCAGTATGACTCAAAGCTGATAATGCACTTCACCAAAAATCACTAGTAGATCAGAACAAATCGCTTACGGTATCTTACATTGCTGAAAGATCAGCACAATACACAAATCCACATATTAGGTTTTAGACAGATTGTATTTTTGGTCCATGATCTCCTCATATCCCTAGCGTGGGGGCCGGTGTGAGAGCGCAGGATCAGCAAATTATCAGGATGTATTTATTGGTAGAGACTTCAAAGCCCATAAGTCACTCTGGATAAGGTCGCCTGCCCAGTGCAATGAATGTAAATGGAAATGTGTACCATTAAATAAGAGCTTGCCAAAGCAGCAACTAATACCAGTGCCTTAATGACACTCATAAGAATATCATTTCAGAAATAACATATCAAAATAAATTATTAATTATACGGAATGAAAGTCTGAATATGTTCAGATGTGTTCAGATTGTTTGCCATAAGCATCATGTAGCTATTAACAGTTATTATATATAACAGTACACAAGCTAAATGGTTTCATAATCTTAAATAAAAATAATTGATGAACTTGAGTATTATTAATATTATTGTGATTATTACTGAAAGTGGTGTAGTGGTTAGCGCTGTCGCCTGTGGTTGGTGGGTTTCCTCTGCGTACTCCGGTTTCCTCGCACAGTCCAAAGACCTGCAGATTAGGTTAATTGCTGTTCCCAAATTGCCCGTAGTGTGTGAGTGAGTGTATGTGTGTGTCCTGCGATGAATTGGCTGTATTGTTGTTTATTGGCACCTGAGGTGACCCTGAATACAGAATAAAGCGGTATAGAGTGAGTGAGTGATTATTATTGGTGTTTTATATGGTGTGTACATACAGTATATTGGTGTTAATTTTTAGAGACGGTCTCTTATACAAAAATGAGAAACAATCAATGTTTATAATGAACATAATGCTGAAATAAATGGGACATTTCAAATCTCAAACCCACTAAAACAGTTCACAACAAGCTACTCTGATCATATGTTTAATAGCTATTAACTGTTTAATAGCAGGTTTAATAAATAAATAAATAAATGGTTTAGATGGTTAAGCCTCTGAGTTGCTTATCGTAAGGTTAGCGGTTCAAGCCCCAGCTGCAACTCTCAAGCTGGCACTGTTGAGCCCTTGAGCAAGGCCCTTAACCCGGTCTGCTCCAGGGACACTCTATCACGGCTGACCCTATGCTCTGACCCCAGCTTCCTAACTGGGATATGCACAAGAAAGAAAAAAAAAATAAAGTTTAAACTTTTTTTCCAGGATGGCCAAACAGAATAACGTACCAGACTCAAGGACTTTCCTGCTGAAAAAAGGATTCTGTTCTCTAGATAAATGCAAGGGTTCAAATCACACATCTCACTTGAGATTTTAGAGGGAAGTGATAGCTCAGCAGGTTACGGCTCTGGTCAGAAGGTCGGCGGTTCAAGCCCCACGGCTCCACCAAGCTGGCACCGATGGGCCCTGGAGCATGGCTCTTAATCGTATACGCTCCAGGGCCGCTGTATCATGGCTGACCCTGCGCGCCAACCTCAGCCCCCATGCTGGGATATGAGAAGAAATCATTTTCCTGTGCAGTAATGTATATGTGTCAAATAAAGGCTTAGCTCAAACGCATCATTTAGCAACCGCTTTATTAGCACTATAAGCCGTGCCCCTTAATTGTACATGCTGGTAGATTAAGCGTGATTTTAGATATGTTAATCATCTCATTATTACTCAGGATCGATGCCACTAGATTCCTTGCTGACTTACCGATTATGACATAACTGCTTGTTTACATCTGTGGTAAATATGGGAAAATTAATTTCCATTTCCATACATTCACTCAATATGTTTTAATGTTTGAGTGTTGTGTCAAACACTCATATCAATAACACAGTCAAGTTTAAATTTATTATTATTATTTTTACATATAGCGATCCCAAGCTATGACTGTCTATTTATGATTGTCTTTTAAAAGTCTTCAGATAAGTGTATGGACCTGGCAATGACAAGCACAGGATTTATGAAAGGGGATGTTCAATTCTTTAGTTTTTTTTTTTTTTATATATATATATATTTTTTTTTTCCATATTGGCTTTTATATCTCTGTTAAACACAAATCATTATCTCAGGTGATTGTGTCCGTGGAGTTTGATTGAAAATGGATGGCGTGACTTTCATTGCGATGTCACTCTCTCATTATAGTGATGATCTCACACAAATCCATTACCTTTGTTAAATCTCATGTTGTTTCAGACCCAAATGTAGTTACTGGTCTTTTGTCTTGTAAGTATTTGCCCCCTGGGATGCCTTGTTGTTGTTGTTGTTGTTGTTGTTTTTTTTTGTGTGTGTACTTCTGCTACTTTTTAAAGTAGTTTTTAAAATCTTTTAACTTAAGTATGTTTTGTTTGAAGTATTGTACTTCGCTACATTTTTAATCATATTCACTACTGAGTAAAAAAATAAATCAATGAAAAATAATGAAAAAAAAATCATGCACAAATTCGTATGAAGCAAACCCCTGGCCGTTGTTACGTGTTGGTCGCTGTATGTGTTTGTATTTGTCTGTATTGCTGTGCTTTG
Source organism: Clarias macrocephalus (assembly GCA_011419295.1). Classification (NCBI taxonomy): domain Eukaryota; kingdom Metazoa; phylum Chordata; class Actinopteri; order Siluriformes; family Clariidae; genus Clarias; species Clarias macrocephalus. Next base: position 78,379 of record JAAGKR010000960.1, read on the forward strand.
TTCTGTCCTGGTCGCGCGCCGCTCCAGACGCCACTCCAGGTTTTCTGACTCTCCCTACAGCGGCATCTACCTGACCTTCCACACGGTCGCTTCCGCCCTGAGAGTGACGTCATCAACAAGCGCGACCGTATATAAGCCGGAGAGACGCGGGAAAGAGGACGCGTATAGGTGAGCTGCTGGTTGTGTTGGACAGAGATTCTTTTTGAAATGTGATTTCGGCATTTTGACGTTTGATTTTTTTTTTTTTATGTCTCCCATTGACTTTGGTTACTTTGCTCTTAGTATATATTTGTAGATAATTTCACTGTATGTTTGTGCACTCAGCAGTGGTAGGGGTGTGGAAGAGGGAGTTTATTTACTGTTTTTGCTTTAGGGAGTCAGAGAAGGTACCTGTATTTTTTTGTGTTTTGTCTTCTTTTTTTTTTTTTTTTTTAAGTTTATCGCCCAGACTCGTCTAAATTTCTAAACCTTATCTTCAGGGAGATTTTGATCGCTGCCTGAATCCTGAGCTTAGACCGTCCATCCTCCCAGACTGCGCTGCTTTCAAATTATGTTTCAAACATTAGCTGATTCTTTGATTCCATCAAAAAGCATCATCACTTCCTCCCCCCCATCTTCATCACACTTTGAGGGGCTTCTTGGTGGACATCTTCCATCTGTTTCTGATTGTCATTGTGATTATAAATAGTTCTCTCTCATCACACTCTCATCACCATGAAAATTCATTTCGAAGCTTGTCAGCACACATCCTCCTTGACGATTCAAAACTTTACTCTCTGATGAAGACTTTGTTCATTTTATCTCACGACAATTCAACACTTGTTTAACCGTTGTTAAATATATCTCAGGATACATCTGCTTCCATATTGAAGAAACACTGAAGGGCTTATGTCAGAGGGTAAATTATTGTATACACAAGATATGAGGGAAAAAAAACTGTAAGAGAAATTATGAAGCGTTTAAGTTAAGCCTACATTACCGAACAGGAAATAATTTCTTCTCATATCCCAGCATGCAGAGCGTATCTGCTAAATACAATACACTATACAAATCCACATATTATGTATTAGACTGTATTTTTAGTTCATGATCTTCACATATCCCAGCTTGGGGGGGGGGGGGGGGGGGTGACTGAGAGCGCAGGGGAGATTCTACACTGGCATGTTTATAAAGTCTACCTTAGAACATTAACAGGCAAAAGCATGAGCTCAACACACTACTGAACTTGAGAGCATGTTCCCTCAAACATTTGTCACACACCCGTTTATCTCATCAAATTCCTCAACTTCAAACAGAATCAGTCAACACTGGAGATCTCCCCGAAATAAATAACATATTCATATCTCACTTTATTTATCTAACAAGATCTGCTCTCCGGGATTAGTTTAAACCATTCTCCCAACGGCATGATGGATGAAACAATCCAGATGAAACTATGATCAACCGCCCCCAACAAGTGCACGTACATTATATATACTGTAGAATTACGTCTTCTAAGCGAACTGCAACGGATTCAGACTATTGTTTTCCGACCTCAATTATCATACCTCCTGTACTTAGACTACGCCGTGCACCACTCGCTAGCTAGAACGGACCGTGACGACTTCATGAGATAATTTCCTACAGATCTAGGGTGTTTTCTCTGACGTGATGCCAAAGTACAGTATATAGAAAATAAATAACCAGACTGGTTCAAATCAGACCGTTCAACTATGGCACCATAATTACTGTATGACCATGAAATCTTTATACGCTTAGGGACCTACAGTATATATATATATTATACTATAGCACATCTGGCAACACTGGCTGTGGGCATCAGTGACTTCCATCAGAATTCTGTTTATTTTGTGTTTTTAAAAACTTTATCGCTTGGATTAAATGATTCTATTCATCCCTTAAAGCCAGTATCCTCTCAAACTCGATATTACCATTGAACCACTTTCTATTGAACTTTGAGCGAGCAAGAGATTCCAAAATCTTTGTAAGGTTAATTTTGTCCCTCTGTTATCTAGGATACAGGATGGTTGTGAACGCAGCTCCATTCTGAATCGTTCTCTAGCTTGTAGAGTTAATCCTATCAAGACGAATGCTCTTTCACTCCTCTCCTATCTGTTTCGAAGCATTCCGGTGTTTCTTCCTTAAGCCTTAATCGCAAAATTCGGTTTTACTATCCGGCTTGTAATTGTAAATGATGTGAAATCCTTAGCTTCTTGCCTAAATGGCTAGCCATGGAAATATTCTACCCATTTGGTCTCTTTAAAAGCTCTCCTACATGTTTATATTTTATCCTCCATATCTCTTTATGCAAGGAATGTAAAATTCAAGTTTTAGCACCACTTTGGGTGAATCGAGTTATCCGACCCTCACTTGCAGACAGTGGGCCTCATGCAGCAGCATCTTCTTTAATTCCCCTTTAATTTTCTCTCAACGTTCTGGGAAAAAAAAAAGGGGGTACATAAATATTTTCTTAACTGTCCAAATCTGCTCTTCATCAGATGAGCTGAATGATGAATCCCACTTGGAGATGCACAGGATTAGGGTTTGCGTGTAATTACCATAAGGAAACACCACTGACCATGTTGTGCCATGTGCAAATCGGACACAAGAATTAGAGAGATGCAACAAAAGAAAGGTAAAAGAGGAGAAGAGGAAGAATATTATAGATTTTTTTTTATTATTAAGGTTATTAGTATATATACGTTCTAAATTCTAATATTCATTTAATTCTAAAGAGAATTAAATGAATATGTGCAATATGGCGCTGAAGTGAATGATGCAAGACCTAGATAGTGCAAGTTAGAGCAAATAAGGGTACATAATGAATAGATAAATAAATTTGACTATGAACAGTGAGACATTAGAGAGAGCAACGTGTGGAAGTGACCAAGAATTCCGGTATTGAAGTAAGTGTTAAAGCAGCGTATGGCCCTGGGACCAAAAGGTCTGTTGGTAGAGCAGCTCAATGAAAAGAAGTCTGCGACTGAACAGGCTTTTCTCCTTGGCAAAAGTTCCATACAAAGGGTGTCTGGTGTTGGACGTGAAGGACAGCATTTTGTTCAAAGTCCTCCTTTCCATCACCAGCTCCAGTAGTAGTGCTAGTGGCAATGTGAAACAGTTCAGCATCCATTCATCTGTCTCATCGACACAATCTGTACGCCATTCAGAAGCAGAAAGCATGTAAAGATTTTTATAATCTTAATTGGGATCAGCTGACCAATAGTGTCTCTGTAGCCAACGGATCAAATGATCCAATCATTATAATATCTCTAAAAACACAATAATCTAAATTTGATTATATGATTTTCCATTTCTTAATCTTAAAACAATTTTACCGTTCATCTGACAAACAACTTGTGGACTGTGAAAATGGACGTTTTTTTATTTATTTATTTTTTCTTGGTGAAAGTATCCTTGAGCACTTATAAAATTGTAAAAAAAATATATATATATATAAAAACTTGTAAAAAGAGAAGAGGCAAAATAAGAAAAGACTGGTGAATTCCAGAAGTGAAAGGGTACAAACAAAATAATAAAAGATAAGAGAGAATCTGTTCATGTATCACTTCTTGCATGAGGCCCAATGTTTTCTTACTTTGGTTTAGTTAAGGTGTGTGCGAGGTCAAAGATTTGTACGGTGACAATGTGGTTGCGTCTTTAATCTTCCTATACAGCATTCCTTCTACAAGTTTGTGTTTTCGTTTGTGCCAGATTCCCTGGTCTGCCAAAAGACTTCTTGACTTGACAGTGATTTCTGATATTTCTAACAAAATAAATCTTTAGCATGCTCAAAGCTCAACCTCTATTAAGGCCCCTTGGAAATGGGTATGAAACTCACTCACGCTCACTCATCGTCTATACAGCTTTATCCTGTGTTCAGGGTCGCGGGGGCCTGGAGCCTATCCCAGGAGACTTAGGGCATGAGGCGGGTTACACCCTGGATGCCAGTTAGCCTAATCTGCAGGTCTTTGGACTGTGGGAGAGAACCGGAGGTTTGGGACATTAGTCCCAACTGGGGCATCATCGGCTCAGTGGTTCAATACTATGACATCAGTGGCTCAGTTGTAGGTTTCTTGCCTGCCATGTGGAATGCCCAAACCCCAGCCACTGGATGCAGTGCTGGTCCCAAGCCTGGATAAAATGGGAGGGTTGTGTCAGGAAGGATATCCGGCTAAAACCTGTGCCAAGCTGCTGTGTGACCTCTTGATAGGAGCAGTCGAAAGACCAACAACAACAACAACAACCTAGAATAATACTAAAGGAAAAAAATATAATAATCTCCTTTAAATGTGTCTGCTATACTCACGCTCGTTAATGTAGGCTCTAATCAGAAGTTCTAAGGTGATTTCTGAGCCTGGTAACTTTAAGAGAGATATGTCTTGTCTTGGTCTTGGTCTTTCTTTCCTAGGTCAGTCCTCACATGAGCCAGGTTCATCAGAGCATTCAGTGGACTGACGTCTGTGTCTTAAAATAATGATTAAATGTTGTTTCTTTTTGTCTAATTATGTAATTTAATATGAATTATTTGATAGAGTGGATGTCTTCTGTATTGTTCTACAATGTAGACAAGAAAAAAATAGTGTGTGAAGTGTGTTAAAACTCACACCCAGTGGTTGATACTACTTAACTGAAAATGTCAGAATGCACACAATTGTTTTTGTTTGTTTGTTTGTTTGTCTGTTGTCTGACCACTTGAGCCCTTGAGCAAGGCCCTTAACCCTGTGTGCTCCAGGGGGAGGCTGACCCTGCGATCTGACCCCAGCTTTATAACTGGGATATGTGAAAAAATTAGTTCACTGTGCTGTAAGGTACATGTGACAAATAATGTGACGAATAATTGAAAATTATATTTAGCATGAATTACTGCATCAATGCAGCATGGCATGGAGGCGACCAGAGAGCAGCACTGATCAGTCGTTAATGAACATCAGATCAGTTCGCCTATATCCTCTGGTCAAGTGTTTCACATTGTCCTCTTGACAATAACCCATAGTTGTACATAGACCACAGTAATATCATGGTCCGCAAACCATTTAGTGGTAGTTTTGGCGGTGTGTGGGTATGTGCTCATTCCTTTTGGAAAAGGAAATCGGCAGATGGAAGCATGAAAATCTCTTGGTAGACGGGTGCATTGACTTTGGACTTGCTAAAACACTGTGCACTAACACTAGCAGATGACATAGCACCCCAAATGATCACAGACTGTGGAAACTTCACAGTGGACCTCAAAAGCAACTTGGATTCTGTGTCTCTCTACTCTTCCTCCAGACTCTGGGACCTTGATTGGACCCGGATCTTTTCCGCCCCTCGCTCACTCCGAAGGCTGCATACATAGGCAGCCTCCCCTTCTGCAGGAGTGTGAAGGGGCGAGGCTGCTAGATTGGGTACAGGCTGGCGGAGGATGAATGAATGGATCTTGGGCCGAACTCACTCTGCCACTCCATCACTGCCAACACTTGCCAGCCGAGTGCCCCTCTGCCAGCTGGGCACTGCTTGGACCAGTACGCGCACACCCTCATTACTTTCCTTCCCTTCTTTTCTTTCTCCCTCCTCAATTCCTTTCCATTTTCCTATGGTGCCTAATGAAACTCCATTTTTCCCATAAGACCTCGTCTCGTGTATGTGTACCTGTCGTGCTGCCCAAGTCAAAGATCTTACACCATATACTGACGGACCTTTCTTACCCCCTTTTTGGGGATGTTTGTCTCTGTTTCTTTTCTTCTTTTCATTTCTATTTTAGTTTCATCCTAATATCCCTCCACAACCTCTAAGGCCCTACACATTCAGTGGTCAAAATAGTATGCAACAATTATGCAAATGAGCACAAATCCAAAGTGGTGAATCTTAATTCAAATCAATATAATTTTATTTATATAGTGCTTTTAACAATGGTCATTTTAATAGAATAATAATTAATTTTTTTAAATGAATAATAGATTCTCCCTGATTGTCAGATTGTTCATGTTTTTAAGCTTTTTGTTTGGTTGGTTGTCACGTTCAGGCCAAGGAATAACAAAAACCTTGGTGCCGAGGCATCGTTAGCCAAATGCATAGTGCTGTGCCACAGCACCCCCTTCAGGTTGAACAGGCTTGTCTTTCTTTAAGAATCAAAGTTTCAAGATTGAGAAACTGCCTCACGCCATATCGTTGTGATAATCTAGTTTAATATTACCGAGACATATGGTGCAAGAACTGTGGATTTCAGTGTCAAGTAAGCAGATCTAGACTAATCAGATATAGACTAAAACCAATAGCAACACTAATTACTAAAATAGAAAAAAAAAAGTGCAGATCAGGTCAAACAGAGCAACTTGAATCGAAGAATCTGTTGGTCTCCGAAGAGCCGTTAGGAGCTCTTTAATTTAAATAATGAACGAAACCATTTCTAAAGATGCTTGTTTTAATCACCAAGAGCATACAGACAAGATTTTAAGGCATCATGTCACAAGCAAAAGGTATATTACTTCGCTAAAGGTCACCTGGTAACATGACCCACATCTCACTGCTTCTGTAGTGGTTTATCAGTTTCTGATTGATGAGGACTAGAACATGTACAGTATGCAAGTGAAAGCAAATTATGGTTCAGGAGTCTGAATAGATTTGGGCAGTAAACTGAACTGAGCGTGAAGCATTGAGCAGCATTGTGTTGGGCCATTGGGTGGAAGCGTGCTGGGGCCAGGATGCCATCAGGATAAACAAGCTTATCAGGAAGACTGCATGCTCAGGTAGAGATGTCTGGGACAAAGATACAGAAGACTATAGAGCATACCACTCATTTCGTCTTATCTCCTCCACAGTGCACCGCAACGTTACAGAAAAATTCATAAAGATACCAATACCTCCAAAGTGTAGCATTTCTTCAGGGAAATGTTTTAATCGACCCCCTCTCCCAAAAGGCCATCAGATTGCATGAAGTGCAGAAGTAATCCTCCTTCTGCAGGAACAAGAACTGATATAACACAGAATGTGTGGAAGTCCCAACTTTTCTTTTTCTATTTATATTTCGTATAAGTTCATATACTGTACTGTATATGAAGACAATAATGATATACTGAAAACTGCGATATAAATGATAATATGATTTATTTCATCATTAGCAATTTTCTTACATGCAATACCACCAAGATGAATCACTTCAGTGTTGGATAATATCATAGCCGTTAGGTAAATGAATTGAGAAAGCAGTTTTAGCCTAGGCTTTCACATTAATCAATGACCACCACTGTTTCCCAACCACCACTGATAAAACATTTTTTTACCACCGATCACCACCGTTCACAGCAACCACTGGTTCCTACTGACTACCATCATTAACAACTGATCGCTAAAAAAATGATCATCTTTGTTCTCCACTACTGTTCCCTGTTCCCAGCTAACAATTGTTGACCATGACTAATAATGTGGTGGATCACCCCAAAGTGATTGTAACTTTTCCCAACAACTAATCACTGATGCCACCTGTTTCCTACAACTAATCACTGATCCCAACTGTTCCCAACAACCAGTTAGTGATCACCATGATGCCCAACAACTAATCACTGATTACCATGATGCCCAACAACTAATCACTGTTCACCACTGTTCCCAACAACTAATCACTGATGTCAAAAGTTCCCAACAACCGAATACTGATATTCGTCGAAGGGGGCCAAGGGCGCCCCGTACCTTTTCGGGTTGTGGTTTTGGGCGCCCCGTACCTTTTCGGGTTGTGGTTTTGGGCGACCTTGTCTGGATGTTGTTACAAGCAACCTGAAATACCTTTTGAAAATGGTACCTGTTTTGGGACGCAATACCTGTAAGACTCGTAAATACCATTTCAGAATAGTACCTTTTTTATGTGTCATACCTGTAATGCCAGTTAATACCCTTTCAGAATAGTACCTTTTATTCTAATATCATACCTGTAAATACCTTTTCAGAATAGTACCTTTTTTCATGTACGTCATACCTGTAATACCCATAAATACCCTTTCAGAATAGTACCTTTTTTTTCTTGTCATACCTCATGATGCTCAATAACTACTCATTCAACCCCAATCTTCCCAACAACTCATCACTAATTACCATGGTTCCCACTAATCACTAATTACCGTAGTGCCCAACACTGATCCCAACTGTTCCCAATAACTAATCACTGATCACCATGGTGCCCAACAACTAATCACTGATCACCATGGTGCCCAACAACTAATCACTGATCACCATGGTGCCCAACACTGATCCCGACTGTTCCCAATAACTAATCACTGATCACCATGGTGCCCAACAACTAATCACTGATCACCATGGTGCCCAACAACTAATCACTGATCACCATGGTGCCCAACACTGATCCCGACTGTTCCCAATAACTAATCACTGATCACCATGGTGCCCAACAACTAATCACTGATCACCATGGTGCCCAACAACTAATCACTGATCACCATGGTGCCCAACACTGATCCCGACTGTTCCCAATAACTAATCACTGATCACCATGGTGCCCAACAACTAATCACTGATCACCATGGTGCCCAACAACTAATCACTGATCACCATGGTGCCCAACACTGATCCCGACTGTTCCCAATAACTAATCACTGATCACCATGGTGCCCAACAACTAATCACTGATCACCATGGTGCCCAACAACTAATCACTGATCACCATGGTGCCCAACACTGATCCCGACTGTTCCCAATAACTAATCACTGATCACCATGGTGCCCAACAACTAATCACTGATCACCATGGTGCCCAACAACTAATCACTGATCACCATGGTGCCCAACACTGATCCCGACTGTTCCCAATAACTAATCACTGATCACCATGGTGCCCAACAACTAATCACTGATCACCATGGTGCCCAACAACTAATCACTGATCACCATGGTGCCCAACACTGATCCCGACTGTTCCCAATAACTAATCACTGATCACCATGGTGCCCAACAACTAATCACTGATCACCATGGTGCCCAACAACTAATCACTGATCACCATGGTGCCCAACACTGATCCCTACTGTTCCCAATAACTAATCACTGATCACCATGGTGCCCAACAACTAATCACTGATCACCATGGTGCCCAACAACTAATCACTGATCACCATGGTGCCCAACACTGATCCCGACTGTTCCCCACGACTAATCACTGAACTCACTGTTCCAAACAACTAATCACTGATCACCATGGTGCCCGACAACTAATCACTGGTCCTCACTGTTCCCAAAAACTAATTACTGAGCACCATTGTGATCACTAATCACGTTATCACCATGGTGCCCAACACTGAACCCGACTGTTCCCAACAACTAATCACTGATCGCCATGATGCCCAGCAACCAATCACTGATCAGCACTGTTTCCACTAGTCACTGATCACCATGGTGCTCAAAACTGAACCCGACTGTTCACAACAACGAATCACTGAACTTACTGTTCCAAACAACTTACCACTGATCACCATGGTGCCCAACAACTAATCACTGGTCCTCACTGCCCCCAAAAACTAATTACTAAGCACCATTGTGATCACTGATCATCATGGTGCCCAACACTAGATCCCAACTTTTCCCAACAACTAATCACAGACCTCACTGTTCCAAGCAACTAATCACTGATCACCATGGTGTTCTGTTACCTGTTCACTATCATTTTCAACAACGTATTACTGTTCAGTATCGTTTCCACCGACCTCATTGTTCGCAACATGTAATCACTGGCATTTGGCAACACAGTATGTGAGTGGTCATCATAACACTTTTTATTGCCATGGATTTGAAGGCTGACTGGCATGAGAACGCAGTGCCTGCAGATCTATTATGCCGTCTAATGCAGTCTGCAGAATTTTAAAGTTCATGAAATGCGGAATAAATGTCATAACACGAACAGCACGCTACCCAGGATAGCAGCCAAGATGGATCGCTGGGCTTTGCTGCCAAGTTATTAGAACATACACTATAGTCTCTGTCTAATCCAATGATAATGTCAGTGTCTGTGGAGATACTGAAATAGAAGCAAGACGGCTGATTGCTTAGCCTTAATACCTTCATATGAAATAGCGAAAGCATGGAAACTTTCATCAGAAGAGGCTGGAGATGACATTTAAACTCACACCTGAGCAAATGAAAGGGGCAGAAGGTTAAGCTGTATTAAGGCCAACAGAATCTCTCAAAAACCTGAACATAATAACGCAGCACTGGCTTTCCTCCTGAAGTGGGTGTATATCCTGGAGCTTTGCATAGTTTAGTGCTTCATCATAACTGCACTTGCTCTCAAAGTACGAGCTTTGAGCTGAGGAAGATGGTGAGATCGCAGCTGTTATTATTTTTGTTTTATGTCATTGCGTGGAACAATTGTAGCTCCCTGAAACCAAGAGCAATTTATTTTAAATATCATTATATTTCTCTTTAGCTTTCATGTTTACAGTTTAAACTTATAGATAATTAAAAGAGTTTATACGCTTCCGAATAACAAAGATATCTTAAGCTTGAGAAAACCATAGTCACGTTGATTTCTCTCCAAGATCTGGTATCCAAAGATTCTGGACTCTGTGGTGGCCAATCCATGTGTGAAAATGATGTCTCATGCTCCCTGAACCAGTCTTTCACAATTTGACCCTGATGAGTCCCAACATCATCATCTTGGAATATGCCTGTACCATCAGTGAAAAAAAACGATTGATGGAAAGGCCTGGTCGGAGCTGACCTCATTTTGTTTTGGGCGCATAACATTGCTGAACCTAGACCTGACCAACAGAAGGAACTCTAGATAATACCTGGCTTATGCTGTAGGCCGCTAGACATCACTTAATCCACCCCTCTTCTTATCATTCTGGAACCGAGTAAATCTGGACTCACCACACCACATGACCTGTTTTTTTTTAATGCTCCACAGTACCTTCTTTATGCACGATAGCAAATTGAAATTTTTTTTTTCCGAATAGTCTCACTGATTCTTACTGCTACGCAGCTGTTTAGTCCCAATCCCCTAAATTCTCTTTGCTTTGTGTGTGTGTGTAAATGCTCTTAATTTTGAACAAATTCATTCAGATTAAGGATTTCTGCAATTTTACTGCACTTTGTGGGCTGTAGGCCCTAAGAACACCGTATTGCTCTTTAAGTTTTATTTTTATCCAACCTGTTTTTGGTGCCAATTCTGCTCCAATACTGGTACGATTGCATGCAAGGCTGGTTTTCCCCACTTAAAACTGCACCTTAAAACTGAAACTGCACCTTCTCTTCTTAGCGTAAATAGTTTTTTTTTTTTTTTTAATCATCACACAACCCCATGCCTCCTTTTGTGAAGAAAAATGTTGATTTGTACTAAGAGATATGACATTAGAAGTCTTGTAATTAGACTGCCGATCAATATAAACATCATTACGCTTAATGTGTGGGCTTCTGTAATTTTCTCCTCCAGCAACGTCCATTTAAACAGATGATCTAGGCTCAGAACCATGATAAGCACTCTGCACTTGATTTGACCTGCACGCCCTTACTCCAGCTCCAACACACACACGCAAACTCGGCACTTGTCACTTTTCTTTATCCGGCAGCGCAGTCGTTTTTTTGTGTGCGTGCGCGTGACACATATCGACGTTCTCTATGCATCCCACCGCCATGATAGATTTTCAGTCACTCACTATTAGTCTCCACCGAGCCGAACCTCACTCATTCCAAACCTCCATCCTTTAGGCCGATCATTAAACCTGACAAGTTCAAAGTGACCAAATGCCTAATGCAGTCAGTCAATTTATTTATTTGTTTATTTATTTTTATCTTTTAAATAACAAAGTCAAAGACAAGGGTGGCTATTCTTACATGGCATGAATTATTGAGCCTGACAGCAGAGTTATAGAGGCAAAGACCAGTTAACAGTCCTCTTCCATTATGCCTAATTTACAGGGCATCATTGAAAGGGCTAGAGAAGACCTGGCGTGCCCATCAGGACACCTTCAAACAAATAGCAGCAAGCCTATGACAACATGCAGCTTGCCTGCTAATGGGATCATTAGGAGTGATTTCTAACATGGGGATGTCAACAAATGACGTTGTGTGGGTTACATTTATTATATTAGCGAAGTTAAAGATCAGCTTTGAAAAGCTGCCACAGCTTGCTCTCTGACTCATCATTATGAAAAAAAAAAAGTCTCTTTTGCTCCCTATGTCTCAGATTCCACAGAGGAGAATGTTAATGTGGGGAACTAATGCAATCCTTAATAGACAGAATGAAATACGTCTTTTTCTTTTGTATCCTAATTCCATTGTTCGCTGCTCCTTTTGCACTAACGAAACTTTGATTCTTTGTCGTTTAAACTAAAGCTTACGAGAAGGGCACACAACACAGATCACTAATTGATTTACACTGAAAAGATGCTTAGAGCTTTGTAGTAATATTGTGCTTTAAATTTCCCCAAGGTTCAACCCATTGATTTATGGTTTACAAATGTAAATGAGAAATCTAGACGGGGCCGGAAAGGAGGCAGAAGAAAGGACGCAAGTTTCTAGCTTTGTCTTTACAACGTCTTTAAAAGAAACACAACCACAGATTGATGCTGTGAAACACTGCTGCCGTCAAGTGGTGAGCTTTGAAATGACACCTGAAGCGAATAAATAAATCATGAGTGCATATTTTTATTTGCATATGTTTAAGGCATATGAGCGATACAGTGAAATGGTACAGCATGATTACAATACAGTTACATATAATGTTCTCAGATGTAAATATTTTGATTCTTGTGTAAATCCTAGATGTCAAACTGGACAAAATTATTCAAAACATAATCTACAGTACAATATATATTTAAAAATGTAGAAGAGCAGGGATAACACTAAGTGTTGCTGGTCCCTTTGACATGATGATGTTTTTTTTTTTGGCGGCCCTAACACACTTTTGTCTATCGGGTACCTCAAATACATGCAGGAACTAGCAAGATGCAGTTTTGTGATAAAAATGTATGCACCTAAAATAATTGCCATTATTACTACTGCTATTTGTAGGAATTAATCTTTTGAGATTTTTTGAGAAGCTTCTGATTTAATCATAGCAGTTTTTTGGGTCAATCTGAGAGTGGACAGTCTCAGAGAGAAACAGCTAGAAAGTCTCGGGGGAAAAAAAAAAAAACTTTCAAGAAAATATAAATCTCAACCACGGTCGACCTGGGCCTTGGGAAAGATATTTCCGTGCAGTTTGAAGATCTTTTTAAGAACATCTATTCTCGTATTTTACAGCTAGGTGAGCTGGTGCTCTTAAAACTGCTACAACAACAGTACGTGTTATCATAGAACCATGGGAGTCTAGTTACATCATGCATGTCCATGTGGACAAACTTTAACGAACTTTGTTGTTGGTTTGTTTGTTTGTTTGTTTTTAAGTGAAGGGAAAAAAAGATTGATGTAGCATCTTGATACATATTAAACACGTGCACATGCAATTTTCATTCCTGAAACATAAATGGGAATACTTTTCTAACCCACGGCCCATGATCAGGTTACACAGACATAGGATTTTTAGATGTCTTTTTAAAAGATGACGTGTTAGGTTGCATCTGTGATCAGTTCAAAACATTTTGCATATTTAAGATATTACAACTTAAAATCTGTTAAGACTTTTCTCAAAGCACAACTTTTAATCACTCGTACTACATCATGCCTGATCCTACTACTACTACTACTAATAATAATAATAATAATAAATCCTGAAATGATTAGCACAGAGTCTTGACACCCTCAATTCTTCATATTTTGCTTCCAAAGAACCAGACTTTCTTGTATTTTTATTTAGTCTTGAGGAATTAGTTCTCCAGGCTACATGAAGGACTTTTTGGATCTATGAATCATTTAAAAGCATTAAAACACATCTGACTTAAGGCAGTGAGGAAAAGGTGCCGATCATCATCCAGATGATTGGCCAGAAGATCAGGCCTGGGATCAGTTCTCAGCACATAACAGACGAGAGGGGAAATGAGGTTGCTGCTGAGGTTGTTAGATAAATTATTATAAACCAATTATTAAATTGTATCTTCAGGCACTTTGCAGCCTGTCACAGTAAAACATCTGTTCCAATTTCTTTAATTTTATCAGCAGGATTTAATTTAATATGAGGAAATGAAGAGTGTTTAAGACTTATACAGTACTGCATACATAAAATCATCAAAGTAAAATGTCTAAACAGGTTTCTGTACGACCTTTATCAGTACAAAACGTGATTACATAAAGGCAAACAGCTTTGGCAATGAAGCAGTGTATCCTGTTATTCAATGCATTAAGGCTTTATAGCATGTCAGATAATACATAGTCAAGCTTCTTACTGCATATACTGAATAAACATTTTTCATATACATTTCCACTAAACAGAAAGCCTTGTGGTTCCCGACTTATAACATATGAAGAGGCAGTCTGATTAGACATACGGAGGGAAACACATTCCCGCAGGCTTTCCTCAAATCTAAAATTAATACTGAACTAACACCAGTGAGAAGCAATGCAAAAGGATATTAATGCTATAGAAATGGAGGCTGTCCATTTCTTTATGCACAGGCCAGTTCACTGATGCGCCCCCTGTGGGTGTACAAGCCTATTTGCGGGCCACGGTTTCAGCCAGCTTCTTCAGCCTCTTCTTAAGCTCCAGGGGAAATTTCTCATAGCACTTCTTACACACGGGCTTCATGTCAAACTCCACAAACTTGTTCCTGTGAAGAAAAAAAAAAAAAAAAACAATAATTAAAAAAAAAAAAACAATAATAAAAAAAGAAAATAATAATAAAAAATAAAAACACATTACTAATTATGTGTCTTGTGCAACTATTAACTCCCACAATCCTTTTCACATGAGAAATGTATAATACTGATACGTCTGTATAATAAATGTCCGGTATTCAACAAATAAAAACACTCGTATATATTAGTGTATAATCGTGTCTGTTAGTTACAGCCAAAACAGTATTACTGTTGATTTTATATATTTTTTAATGTTGAACACATAAAACAGTGGAAATGTGAAGGTGATTTTATGTTATACTGTAACTATACTAATAAAAAATGCAAATTATTCATATTTCTTTACGTGTATACTAAATTATACTAAAATTGGTGTACGTTTCGAGAAGCATATGACCTGTAAAAAATTGTTGCTTAAATTTTAAAGCATTACGGTTTTTGGTAAAAGCTTAAAATGCAAAAAATCTGTAGTGTCCCTAACCATGTCAAATTCATGTTGCAATATCTTAAAACTGAAAAGTTGTGTTCTTCTAAAATGCAAAATGTTTGTCTTTTCATGTGAAATCTAAATTGGCCAAGTTTCATCTGAATGACAGTTAGGATCACTGAAAGATTAGAATTTTAAAAAATTAGACACTACATACTGTAAAAGGACATGAAATTGTATTATTTGGCAAATGTGTTTCTGTTTATCTGAAAAAAAATATAAATGCGTATACATATTTACAAAAAAGAATGACGTGTCGATCAGGAAATAAGAAGCAACTATATAAAATACTATATAAAAATAAAAATGGTGTTATATGATCCTAACTGAAAATTCACTTTCACCTACTGTAGATGAGGGACTTTAGCACCAATACCATGTTTTGGCTGTTAGCAAACACGACATGATCATTATCAAGCTCTGAATGAGCTGGAGTGATTAAAAGCCTAGCGAATTCATAATGATTACTTCATATAGCTGAGCTTTATGGAATAGCTGTCAGAATTACACATTCTGTAATATATATATATTTTTTTATCTCTAAATTACTGAGTGTAAGGTGTGTGAGGATGCATTTAAGTACTGCACGATCCTATTTCTCATGAACTTCCCGATATCAGGGACACATTAGAATAATTTTTTTGAGGAGTTAGTGCTTCCATTTTAGTATTTCAAATCAACAACTTTGTGTGTTAGAGGTAGAAAAACCACGAGCCTGTTTACACTTCCCTTATTTCCTCCCACTCACGCAGAAGTAAAGCATAAACTCCACACACAACCCTATGAACTTTAAAAAAAAAAAATCTAAATCTTTAATGGTTCAAATTGTTGTTTCATAGAAAATCGTACACATGTTAATGATTTTCCGGTAATGACGACCAGAAAAACCACTGATGCACCCAGATCTAGCGTCTCATTTAACTTAACTATTTCCACCTGCTACAGCTGGCCAAACTTTGTCTGGTTCCATCTCGTGTGTTTATGTGACATGGTTGTACATCTGGGTGCGGTTTTCTTGATCATATGAAGAAATCTTCATTATTCAACAAAATTTTACGCAACTAAATAAAACTCAGAAATTGCGAAACTACTGCATTGTGTTACACCGTGTCACACAACACACAGAAAAAAACATGATTAAAACCATGCAGAGAGGGAGAGGTAAAAAAAAGAAAACACGACATGGGCTGAAGAAAATGCACGAAGACACTGACCCCATGAGAAAAGGAAAAAGTAAAGATGGATGAGCATGGAGAAAAAGAAGAGAAGAGACTACGAGGAGTTACGGACAGACAGCCACCATCTTCTTCTTCTTCTCGCGTGCATCGCGTTCGCGTTTAGCGAGCCGCCGTTTCAGCTCCTCGGGTAGCCGGTCGTAGCAGTGCTTACACACCGGCTTCAGGTCGACCTCTACAAACTTGTCCCTATGTGGACAGTGTAGAGGGTCCAGTATGGGAGCAATAGGGGCAGGAAGGCAACAGGGGACAGAGATACAGGGGAGAGAAATACAAGAAGCGCTTTTAGCAAAGGGAGAAAGAAGGAGAAAGAAAGAGACGAGGCGTACTGGTATTGGTAACATAGATGAGAATAGACAAGCAGATTAGGAACCGATATACTGTACACTTGCCAAAAATAGAAAACACTTTGAGTACTTCGACTATAAGTGCAGCACAGAAAGAGAGAGAGAGACAGAGACTTTGATGTCTGCATCAAACTTACTTCAGCGTGAGCTTGGTGTTGCATGTAGAACAGGAGAAGCAGTTGACGCACCAGGCTTTATTCAGAGCTGATACAACTGAAGAGAAACAGGGGAAAAAAAAGTTTAATATTAAAATACTGCTAAACACAACTGACTCGGGTGAAATTACACACAAACATGCTCATTTCCAAACCTGTTAGGATTTAAACATGGGAGGGGAGAAAAAAATCTATAGACTAATGAAGCATCCCTTGTTTGGCTTTTACACAAAGCTAGCTCGATCAGTTTATCAGCTCTAATGACTCAAAGACTGCAAGCAGTCTGATGACTGACAACATCATATTATGTATACATGCAAACAAGATAGAAGATGACACATAATTACCATCTCCTTCGATCACTCGGTTGCAGTGGTAGCACACGTCACCGAAAAGCTGCGCAGAACAAGCGTAATCAAATTATAAGCAAGTTCGACGTGTGTCTATAATTAGCACCATAAGCATATAAACAAATATCAAAAGCTGGGAAATCAACATCTCAACAGTGCCGGCTGTTTTTGCTAAAAGGTCTGTGTTTAATCTAATTAAAGCTCAGTATCAAATTCATGATGCAGAAACAACCACAAAATATTCCTAATAGGCAAGTTAACAATTGATCAGATTATTTGTTCCTAAAAAAATTAACCGATGAAAAATGTTTTGCGTAATTCTTCTCCATTGCCATTGACTTGTACACCACTTTCAATGATCAATCAGGATCGTTCAGATTCAAAATGATTACTTCCTGAATGCATTGTTTTGCATAATATTTCTCCGTAGCTCACACAGCTATGTCTCGTACACCACAGGAGGGTGCACTTGCGGTTCAGGAGATGTACATTAATCATTAAAAGTGCACCCTCTTGTGGTGCACGAGTCACAGTGTGCTATGGAGAAATATTCCGCAAAACAAGTTGTAACAAAATGTTTATTCCAACTGTATTTTCAGGCTTATTTTTATTATTTTATTGTCTTATTCTTTCATGTATCTAGGCTTTGATCATTTCCCACCGACTAAAACTGTTTAATTAAAATTGTTAATACTAGACAAAGAAAGGGATTTTCTGCCCATTTGAGAAATAAGTGGATTTCCGTTTAAACTCGGAACATGTGAAATAAAACTGCAGTGCAGTCCAAGTTACCTGGTTGTAGTGAGTCTCGCAGTACGCCAGCCCCTTTCTTTCATAATGGCGATGACCCAGGAAGGGTTTCTCACATTTAGCGCACACAAAATGCTGCAAACACACACACACACAGGCATGGATAATTACAGCAATTTCTGCACCTTCCAACACCATATTGGCTATAACATACTTACAAATTCATGCACGAACCACCTCTACATAAGTACACAGAATGTAGCGCTTGTCATAAATCAGCTCTGATATTTTCTTGGTGTGTTATACTTACTAAATATTGTGGTGTATTATATTGTGAACCACAAAGACTATACTGTTCAAGTATAGTCAAATGATATTTTTGTAATATCACCTTGGTAGAATTCACTTTAGCATGTGCTAGACGTGACCCAGATATGATCTCAAGCACAGATGAGAAGGTTTCAAATACAGCCTGCGAACCGGATTTGCTTTCTCGCGCTTTCTCACCTCAACGTGCCACTGCTTGCCCATGGCGTTGACCACGCGGCCTTCGATGGGCCTTCTGCAGGCTCCACAGATCGGCACGCCCATTTTATCATGGCACGGGAGACAGTACAGCTCTCCTTTCAGCTCCCGAGCATCAGCGGTCAACTCTTTACTATAAATAAAAAAAATATCATAAACTTTTAGGACAACTGATATAACCTGGAGACAAACTGTACAATACTTATAGACTGTCCCAATGTTAACGTCCCACCGACCCGCAGTTGCTGCAGTTGAAGTGATCCGGATGGTAGGGGTCGTTCTTAAAGATGAGAGGCTGCTCATCAATGATGGCGTGGCACTTCTGACAAATGTACTTCCCAAGTCCGCGAGCCTTCTCCCGGTTATGACACGGGCGACACAGATGGCTATAAAACACACCATGAACAGGAGTTCATGCGCACACATTTAGGACATTGTGTTGAAATTTTGTGCACTAAACAAAAGGTTATATGAATATCATAAAAAAATAATAATAATAAAAAAGTGTGACTATAATGAGAAGGTTTTACCGGCCAGCATTTTTGACAAATCCGACATCGGCTAACACGGCCTGACAAATGTCACAGCAGAAGCAGTCAGGGTGCCAGCTGTTGTTCATGGCTTTGATCACACGGCCAATGATGAACTCACCTATGGACGAAGATGGATTCATAACAAGCTATGATAATGAGACTTAACCCCGTCTATGAATAATTTTGAAAAAATCTACGGATTTTCCAATATCAGCATTGATTCTAAAATTGTTTGTATACTGCTGCAACGACAACACTTTATTAAGGCAGAGCTGAACGCACTCTACGAAGCTCACGCAGTGTCAAAGCGAGGGGGGGGGGGGGCATGAGATGAGTAATAGAGCATATCAAGATGGATTTTGGAATTTTTGTTTGTCTGTTTGTTTGTGCGCGCATCAAGTAAAAACTACTGAACGAATTTTAAAGGGGTTTTCACAGGTGTATTTGGCCAAGCTTGAGGTAACCTAGGCTTTCTTTTTTTTTTTTTCTTTTTTTAATATGCGCTTATGACCGTGCAATTAAATTCCACATGTACAAAGTGATTAAATTAAATTCCACATGCACAGGCTTAAATATATAATAATCTATTTAGAATATTGTTTGCATAGTTTGTTTCTCGTCTTTAACACATTGGTTGTTGTTGTTTGTGAGCGGTTGCCATGGGCCGAGGTGGGAGGTAACAGTACATGTTCTGTACTTTGTACATATTTCACACGCCTGAGCAGCTTTATTGAAGGATACGTTTTACTTTTACTCAGTATGTAAATGTAAGTAAGTGCCCAAATATAGTCTGTCTGCCAAAAAGTGGTATTGGTGCAAAGAAAAACATCAGTGCAACTCAACAAAAATCAAGGTAAAAACTTTTATCTTCATGCACTGATTATAAAATCAATCAGTCCAAACCCCAATGAAACCAACAACAACAACAACAAAAATGTGGCTTTAAGGCTTTAAATGATCAGCACCGTTTACAAAAACAGGCACAAAGTAGACTTACTTTACTTTTCACTTCTTTCAACAAATAATTTTCGGTAGCACTTTCTCTCAGCAATAAACAGTATGATGTGAAATATTGAACATCCCCCAAAAAAATAAATAAATAAATTATAACCCATGCTGTTAGTTTATGCAAATATGCAAATAGTGTTTGCAGTAATATCTGAGTGGTGCATAATCTTACCACACTGGTGACAGCAAGGAGCAAACAACATTTGGAAATCGTGCTCGCAGTACTTCCTGCCTTCGAACTACAGGAAAAGGCAAAAGAATAAATGTATAACTATAACTAACAACTTGACATTCGGATCCTGGTACAAATCCTGAACAATCTTGACAAATCCTCAGGCCTGATTAAGGCATTATTTTATGTTGTTGTTTAGAGCACTGAACAAGAAGCACACTTGTGCAGGGTGTTGTAGATATGAAATATACTCTAGTGTTGCATTATTACATTGTGAGGTCCATTAAATCAAAAGAAGAGCCGTGCTTGTACCTCATAGAAGAGTCCATCTGGAAACTGCTGGAAGCACTGGGCGCAGACGAAGCACTGCTCGTGGTACAGCTCGCCGTTACTGTTGACGATCTTCTCTGCTGGGGCGAAGCCGCTCTTACAGCGCTCACACGCGGCGTTCGCCAGGGCATTGGCCATATTGCTGCTGGGGTAAGAAACAGATTGTTGATTATTTACTCTAATCTACTCTAATCAGCCCATTTGTGTGGATTAAACACTAAACAGGCAATGAAATTTAAAAAGCTATAATAAAATTTTGTCTCTGACGCTGATTTCTGACTGGGGTAAAGTAATTGTGCTTTTACAGTACTTTAACTACAGGTCATTAAGTAAGCTACCTTACAGAGCTTACCTTGCAGAGCTACCCTTTTTATTTGTCATGCAGGCCAACATGCTAACACATCCCATAAGAAAGCTGGACCGATCATACTGTGTATGAAATTTCTCCACTCATTTCTTCACATTAAATTAAATTAAGCAGATTATAAAATTCAAGAATTGCAAACTGCAAAGTGCCTAAAGATAAAATTCAGAAATTGGTTTATGTTACGACTTCAGCATCGCCTTTATTTCCCCACTCGACTGTTCCAATTACTCAGCTTTAAGCATCATTGAGTTCTGCTTCGGGACCACGTTCGTAAGTCGGCTTCGTTCGCAAGTCCGACAAAGCGAGTCTTACACTCCTATTCCACCTACGTTTCCAATCCTTCCATATGAAAAATTAAACATGTTTTGTAAAACTCACGTAACGTCAGACGGTCACTCGCAGTGCCTAACACAGGTTTGGCGTTTTGGTTCCACATTATACTCTCGCGATACTGCACCTCCAAATCACGAGGGGAATCCCAGTGATACAGCAGGGTCAGCTGACCTTATTTAAAGGCAGACCCCGAAAAAAACAAAGCTACATGGTGTGCTACAAAGCTACATTACTGTACGCTTTAACAGATACCATTTTGTCTTAGAGCTGTTTTCCAGTGTATTGGACTGTGAAGGCTGAGGTTTTGTTGAGGATTTTGCGAAATTAGGATTATTTATCATCGGAACAGCTTAATATTCACCATTTAAGATTAAATTATAGAATTGTAAATATTGGTATCTGGTGCACTGCAATGTCTATTTTTTGTACAATACATGTGAGCTACTTCTGTAATTTGTTTGCATCTGTTCGTATCTGTAGATATTCCTAACTTCATTTCTGAATTGCATCTGCACCTGTTTCTCATTGATTCATGCCTAAAGTTGTTTTTTTTTTTGTTTTTGTTTTTTAATGCAAGAGTGATTGTCAGTCTGTGTAGTTATGCTGATTGCCCCTTCCTAGCATTGTTTGCACAATACTGTATTTCCTTTCAGAACGCTCTATCTGATCATCTTTTGGACTAGCTTCTATAAACAGCTTAATTATGCATGACTGAGCGCAATGCACAGGAAATGTCCAGTACTACCCTGAGCTGAAGTCTACAGTACACTATTGTAAACACATCAGTGAGCACTGGGTGGGGAGAAAAAGGAAGTGCTTTTACAGAAATGCATTCCAGTTGCATGCAAAAGTTTGTGCACCCCTAGTCGAGACATGTTTTTAAAATGAAAATATATGCTTGCTAAAAATTTTTTTACATTTTTTACAATTCTGCACAATAATGGGCGTTACCCAGAAAAGTTAGTAAAAACAGGAAAGAATAAAATAGATAGTTTACTTTTTTATTTGTTCATTTTCTTATTTATCTTTATAAACTTTTAATTCTGTAAAACTGTTTTGTGACAATGGCCATTGTTAAACGTACTGTACAAATAAAATCAAACTGACCTGAATTTGAATAAAACAGTAATTGTGGCATGTACAAAAGTTTGGACTGTCACGGTGAGAATATTTTCTAATGGAGCTGCACCAATTGCAAATTTCTTGGTTGATACTGATTTCTACTTTTCATAATAAACTGCACAAGGTTTCTCCAGGTCAGAGCTTTTAAAAAAAAAAAAATTATGTTATATATACAAAAAGAAATCCATCTGAAGTCGGAAGTCTGTCACATACCGTACATCACCTGAGAAAAAATTGTGTCAACTTGTGACAATATTATCTTTTTGAACTAATGCACCCACAGGGTTAGCAGGTCATGATCACGCCATTATGACTGACACGAGTGTGTGATTTTCAAGGATGTTCGATTCAGGAGACTGTGACGGCCGTTCTTACAGCTTCAACTTGTATTGCCTGACAGGTAGGTCTTGCATTATTGACCTGCCAATCTCTGTCCAGCTTCAGTTTCTTGACTCATGTGTTGTCACATTCTTGCTTCTAGTGATATTTACTGAAATCCATTCTTCCATCTGTGCAGTGCCACTAAACCCCAAAGCAGATAACAGATACACTGCCATGTTTAGCAGTTGGAAGTTCTCAACATCAAACATTCCTCATTTTTACAATTTTACGGACTTGCTCTATTCTCGTTGGTAAGCGTTTGAAGAGTCAGAAAATTTATCACTCTCTGGAATTGTTCTGCCTAATGACGATTCCTGACCTGCCTAATGAGTCCTAATGAGTCAATTAGAGCCTGAGGAGTTTTTAAGCTCTCAGCGTTTAAAACTGGAAGACTCTAACTATGCAAAAGCTTTGCAAATATTTCCTTAATAGTCTGCCAAAAGCAGCGATCAGTGATGTAATTTGGGCAGGCATGCCCAGACCTTTGCATACAATTGAACAACACTGGATTCTTGGGAATTAATACCATTAGTCCAAAATTCTTAGTGGTAGACAGCCATGCCTGAAGTGTCTGTCAAGCGACTTGATGTTAAACAGGGGAAGGATATACAGTATGCTAGAATTTCAGCACATGGTAATACCGTGAGATGTGGCTCGGAAGAAGGACACTCTGAGAGTGACGTTCCCTAATATGGACATCTTCACACAGAAAAGTATGCTCCTGCTCACAGGGTTTGGACTTCCTGAGTGTGCCTGTGACTTATATAAGCAAAAGAGCTGAATTACTTGAGGACGAGAGAGGAAACTGTGCTTTAGATTATACTAGTGTTAGTACCCGTCATTGACGGAAAAAAAAAGTTTGTAGAAATAGCTAAAAGGTAAAAATAAGCTCATCAGCTTTAATGTGATCAGTGATATTATTATTTTAGGTTGAAGTCCACGTACCTGCCTGTCTGCAACGAAGATGCCCCCTTATTTTTTATTTTATTTTATTATTATTTTTTTTTTTTTTAACTGTAATTTCCACTGGATTTGTGGCTAAATATCAGAAGTTATTAAGATTGTACAAAATTTACCTAAATCACGGTACGATTTTGAATCTACTGTAATTTCATCTAATTACGATCAGTGGAAAAGAGATGATATAGAAAATGTCAACGCCTTGTTTACACTAAATTATACCCCATTGTCGTCAGCCAAATGAAGTTGAGTAAAACGGATAAAGATTAGGTTTTGTTTTAAAAAGACTTCATATATAATTTTCAGTTTAGCAATTGGTGCAAGTGTTTGTTTACATTGAGAAAGTAGGTCGTTAAATTCAAAACATAACTGCTAATAACATCGTTTTTACTCAACAATTTGATTTCACTTATGGTGCAGGATAAACCCCAGGAAGATACTTAAGTTCAGTGGTAACTCGGCATACGAACGCCCCGATTCACAAATTCTCACCTTAAAATCTGAAATTTTGCAAGAAATTTGCGTCATACGAACGACCTGGTCTTTCTGGTCTTCCAACATATGAATTGTAAAGATCATTGAAAGAGCCAATGTACAAACAAAACCTTTTATTTATAGAGAAAAATAAGTAAACAAACAAATACATAAATAAAAGATTTAAGGACTTGTCTTGTGCTTGTTCCTGAGATGTGGCTCAGACATGCCAAAAAAGGTTGAGGGGAATCTACAAACATCTGTGTGTGTGTGTGTGTAAACTTCCTTATCCCTGCTCAGACGTGTACGTGGTGGATGAGTCAGGAGTCACCGTTTAATCTTAAAACAATGAAGGAAGATATTTCATATACAGTATTAATAAAGTCTCTGTTTAGTTACATTTTTCTTAAGCTCATAAGCCTTATTTTTTTATGTACAAATGTTTTAATTTAAAAAAATGCTTAGTTTTTAGTTTGCTCAGACTGGTCGAGGTGGCCAAATAAGGGCATTTTCCCCTGAACCGAACCGAATCATGATTCACTGGTGGTTCGATCTCAAATCCCTCCATAGTGAACACGTAGGGCGGATTAATAAGGGCTGGAATTCCGTACTCTCCACACTTACACTACCACACTTAGTGCACTTGTACAGTAAGTAGCGAGTCATTTAGGACGCGCCTTTAGTACAGTACGTACGCTAGCTAGTTAGCTAGCTAGTTCAGTGGACGTTATTTGGAAAGTTCGCCACAGGAAAAAAAAAAAAAAAACGAATACGCTTAAAGATGCAAAACGAGGTCCTAAACACGTATCAAAAATAATCCCAGTCATTTCATTAAATAATAAATTATATCACTAAAAAAATTATAGCCAGCTAGCATTATTATCACTGACTAGAAAAGCTGGCTAAAGAAGCTTAGACTTGAGGATTAGGACTTACCTGCCCGTCATTTCTGCCACACCCAGCATCCCCTACTACACAGCTAATCCAGGAAAACAACTTCAAGAGAGTCGACAACTTTACACCAGCTTTAAGTGAAATATTTCAGCTATACGCGCTGTTCCTATTCCTCTCCCTCCGCTTTGCCCCGGGCGCTGAATTCTCACTCACCCCACCCTTCTGCTTAGGGACCGTCAATAAACTACCCTCTCAGCGCTCAAAACGAACTGCGTCCCCGAATCGAATAAGGGAGCGTTAACAAATTACTTTAGCCCGCCAAACACGCAAAAAGTAAAGAAAAAAAAAAGCTGCATCATTTTAGCTTTGATAGTAGTGCTGCATAATTTCCCAAATTGCCCATGGTGTAAGGATAAGTGTGAGTGTGTGTATGTGCATGCCTTGCAATGGATTATCACCCTGTCCAGGGTGTACGCCACCTCGTGCCCTATTCTCCTGGGATAGGCTCCAGTGAGTGATAGTAAACTCTGAGTTGTGTCCTATCAAGGTCCTATTCAGGTAATTGTCCCCAAAGTACCCTCCAGCTGTCCATCCAGCTGTAGTCCATCTAGGAACCGAGGAGGCCATGGGTGAGGACCGAGGAGGCCAGGGGTATTTATTTTTTTTTTTTTTCATTTTACAACTGTGGTAGGACCTCAGATCAACACACATAGACTACCGGAAATTTGGAGACACTGATTATCCTAAAATCTTCATGTCTTTGGACTGTGAGAGGAAACCCACCAACCTCGTGGAGAACATGCAAACTTGTTGCAATGATAAAGTTTGAATATTTCTGCATTACATTTTGATGCAATCCCTACAGCATTTACAATGCTTGAAAAAGATAGTTATTATATTATATATAGCATGTTATTTGAGAACTGTTGCCTTTCTATCAGCATAAACCAGTCTGGCCATGCTTCCATGTGATTAGCTGATTAGACATTTGCATTAACAAGAATTTGAACAGGTGTACCTAATGAAGTGGCCTCTGTCCCCTTACGTCCCTTGCAATGCCTTTCTGTACTGTATGTTCACTTTCCTGTATGCTCGGAGTGATTGTACAGTATGCTCTTGAAGTTTGTGTATGACTTTTCCATTGTGCCATTGTTCTTCCCTTAAATTCTTCATTCAGGTTTGGACATTTCTTGATGTTCAGTAGTGCTTGACCTATTTCTGGATTTTGCTTCTCTTTTTGCCCTTCTACTGTTACAGTATCTGACCTAAGACGTTATTGGTTTTGAGTTTTGAATTGTGGATTGTTTTAAGAATCCTTCTGTAAAAGGCTCTAAACCTTATCTGACTCTTAGTTAAGGCCAAATTTGGATGTAAGAAGTTCAAAAGCACTTCAAAGCAGAAAAGGAATTGATAAAAAAAAAAAAAAAGAATAATCTTTTTACATGACGTTTATCCTTTATTATTTTACAGATTCCTCCTCAAATGTATCGTAGAATCACTTATTAAGTATAAAGTTAAAAGCTCTATACAAATAAAATTATAAAATTGTATCTAATTATCTATTTTTTTATATCAATAGCAGTAAAACCTTTGCTCAAACCTGACAGGGTGTTTTCTGCTCATTTGTGTTGCGCTATACTACTGTACATTTATGGTAACATTTTCCCTGTTTCCAGCACTTCAGACACATTTACATTACGTGTTATAAGCAGAAATCTACTGCACGTTTAACATTTTGTAAATCTAGTTACAGATAGTGTTATCAGCGTATCTCTTGATAGACATGCACGGCCATACAATAAGCACCAGGGATGCTGACGTATAAAGTAATTAGCGACGACAAATGCGGCATCTACATAATGCAAGTCTATGCTTTTTGCACTGACGAGCCTTTTTGCTGAAGCTTTAAAAGGCGCTTGTCATTGAGCTCTTCCAGTGTGAGTCAATGGGCCATGCAAAACCTGATTCATGCCAGCTCCTATTTAGAAAGGAATGATCGTTGAAAGCTGATTTTTGCGACACAATCACTAGGTTATAAATGCTTTCTGCAGTGATACTGTATGAGCACTGAGTGTGAAAGCACCTTTTATGAAGAGTGTTCATGTCAAACTGGGACTTTTGATTGTGCAGGATAACAGAACACAGTTATGAGAGTAAAAAACGTTATTTCTCATCCCAGTGTTACACTAGTGCTTGGATACCATCAAGGTAGAACGTTTTCTCAGTATGTCAGGACCATGAGCATTCATGTTTGAAAGGTGGCCTCCCAGGAATTTCCAAACATGGCCTGGTGCATGGTCAGGAGTGTACAGATACGTGGCAATAACGTCCAGCCATGTAACGTACGCGGTGTGGTGATCAGTATTAATGTCGTTCAGTTTTTCACCTTCATTCACAAGAAATTTGATCACAAGTGCCTGTTTGACTTGAGCACCTTTTGTAGTTTTAGCATAAATGTATGAGAAGGATTTGAAAAACAATTATGTAATATGCAATACACACCTTTTGTAGATGAAAGGGCACAATGCAAACACATATGCATACACTATTTTACCCCACATGGGTTCGAGGAAGAACAAACAAAACTATACACATACACATACATACCCGACTTGGACTAACTGGTTTCTCTATTGCCTGAGATAATTTTAGCACATAAAAATTTTTATATACTGAAAACCTTCTCACGGGTGCAAGCTGCAGTTCAGTTAGGAAAAGTAATCAACATGATGAAGCTATTGAGTTTATCCAGGGGCAGTTTGTCCATAGGGGCAAGTAGAGCTCCATCGGGTTTCTATACAGAACCGGATCAGCAAAATAAAATTTTCAAAAAGTGCCTATGTCATTTAAAAATTTTTTGTATTGTGGCTAAATGGTGCAGCTACGCCAGTTGACGCGACGTTGCTCTATGGACATTATCAGAGGAGGAGCAGCAGAACGGTAGAACAGTTATCGACAGGGTTGCCAGAGTTCAAGGTCTTTCTGTGAACCTTATTACAGTAGATAATGTTTGTACAGAAATATGAGCGCACCAAAGTGGCAGCCGTGTGATTGGACTGGACATTTTGGTGAAACCTGGCACCCATTGTCAATACTAATAGCTGTTAGGTGCCAGATAGCACCCAAAGTCAGCAAAACCTTTTTTGGTAACCATTTTCTTATGTTTTCTGAAGTGATAGATTGTCAAGTCATTGTGCTTTGTGCTCTACTGACCAACCGGTCACTAGATGGCGCTTATCGCTAGGGACGAACCTAAAACCCTGCAGAAACCAGGTGCTGCTGATTAAGTCTTGCAGCTAGGCTAAACAAGCTAAAGTTTTGTGCCTTTTTGCTCCTAACTACAGGTGGGTTAATATTCCTCCAAATGAGATGTAAAAACACTTGAGTAAGATATAAGAGTGTTGAGAATCTGTGGTGGTAACAGGACAACATGAATGCCATTAGTTTTACTGTAATGTGGTGAGAAAGATGTTTAGCTAAGCGCTATTATGCTAAGCTAATCGACCAGTTTCCATTAAATACAGAAGCCATAGCAAGGTTGCAATCATAGGGATTGTTGCCATAGTATACAGAACATATTGTTTAGCTTTTGTATGTTTATGTGGCTGTCAAATATATGTACTAAGGTAGTTTGCATGTAAAACAGATAATTTGACAATTTTGCTACAGTAGGTTATTTACTGTTTGAATTGCTGTGTTTACTTTGTTTTATCTGGAGAAAAATGTGTGCTGCTGTAATACTGTTGTTGAACTGAGTTGAGCCAAATGTGGAAAATATTAGTTTTTCTCATCATTTTGCTGGTTGAAAAAGGAATATTTTGAAGAACACACACACACACACACACACACACACACACACACACACATATATTATTTTGATGTACATTTTAATGTACAGTGCTCAAATTATTGATGTATTTACACAGACTAGAGTCACAGTTCTCCAAAAATGCCTTAATGTTGATGATGAAGATCACGATAATGAGAAAGAACAGCTGAACTAGACTGATCAAGCTGATGGTGAAAGTACCGAGGTGAATGATGATGAGGCAGATGCAGAGCCACCTGATATAAAAGACAGTCTGAGGCTTTGTTTGTATGGATTTATTTTCATCCACCTTGCTGAGAGAAAAGTTTGTAGTAGGCGTTTATTTTGTAGTTTATCATCATAATATATAAATATTCACTGTATTTTCTTAGTTTGTAGTCATTTTTATCACAGATCTAATTAAGAAATACATTCCTGGAGATATAAATGTGTTTTCTTATTATTGGCGATGATGAAAAGAGTCTAATTTAATTTCCAACTTTGCCATTATTTACTGAACCAACATTGTGCCAACATTGGCCCACCTTGCCATTATCTACTGAACCAATGTTGGACCAAACTATTTTTGGTCCTACCAATGAGCCAACGTTGGGCCAGTGAACAAAATGACATTGGGCCAACCACTGATGCCAATATTAGCCCAATGCATGCACTGCCGTTGGCCTAGCGTCGGCCCTTCAGCAGTGTGCTATCTAGGGTGTGGTCCACTGTGGTCCTCTGATTTATTAATAAATAAATAAATAAATAAATAGCAACGGTATGAAGGATTTTCAAGTTAAACCAGGACTTGTGATGAAATTTCTCATGAATGAAGGAGTAAAATCGACTGACATTTAAAGAAGATTTAAAGCACAGTACGTTGGTGAGACTCTTAGCTGCAGTAAAATATTTGAATGATGCAAACGTTTTAAAGAAGGCAGTACTGTATGTCTGCAAATTATGATTCTGAACTTTCTACCTTATTTGTGGCACTTGTGAAATTTTGGCCTAACTTCATTAGTGTAAAAGGGATTATATACATACAAAAGGTTGTATATATATATAAAAGCTATTCTGTACAAACAAAAGTCCAGAATTGACTTGAATTAGAGTAAAATACTACGGTACTCGCGCAATTTTAAATACAAGAAAAACTTCACACACTTTCACCGTAATTTGCCGACTTCACTGCATCACACCACCGGAATTGTCAGATTGTTCAAGTGACTAATGTTTTCTTCTGTATGAAGGCAGGGTGGTGTATAAGCACCTAAATTATTTTTGAGAGTTAGGTATACATATGTGATTTCACAAATGCACAATCAGAGGTTTGAGCATAATCAAACAATTGTTTGCACACTTCATTTGTAACCACAGGATGGCACTGTAATACAGTAAGTACCTTACAGAACAATGAAAGGTGACTACTACACCGCCGGGCTGAAAACAAGTTTCACACTCTAAATATGTCACTGGAAAAGCTTTCACACGTAGCATGACTTCAACAATATATGGCTACGAAACATACTGATAATGGTCAGTGGATAATGGACTAAACAGCTGTATGGCCATAAGAAAACCACATGCTAGTGAGACTCTTTAGAATAAAGGCTTCAGTTTGCTAAGCAGTATACTGTAAAGATTGGACTTTGGAGTGATGTTAAAATGCCATGTGGTCTGATAAATCCAGATTGACCCTATTCCAGAGTGATGGATGCATCAGGGTAAGAAGGGAAGCGCACTCATCGTGCATAGTGTCCACTGTACACGCCTCTGGAGGATCTGGGGTTTCTTCACTTGGTCAGGTCTAGGCTTCAGCAATGTGGCGATAGCAGCTGATTTCTGTACTGACTGACCAGGGCATCCCATCAAGTTTTTCTTCCCTGATGGCATGGGCATATTTCAGACCTCTAATGGTGCAAGAGTTGTTCTGGTACATTGACGAATCATTTTCACACATGAACTGGCCACCATATTGTGTGCTGTAAAAGCTGTAGGTGAAATCTTAGAGAATGTGACTTGTATTGGCCAGGCAATGTATACTGCCTGCTTCAGGTCTGAACCCCTAGCCTCCCAGGAGCTCCTTTAATGACCCAAACATGTGGAGCGAGGTCAGGACTGTATGAGGGGGTGTGGCAATAACTTCCAGCTGAGTTCCTGTAATGTGCTGTTTATGAATGATTGCTCAGACAGATGCGTCTCGTCCACAAGTTATCCATCAAAAATCAGACGTTCCCCTCGCTGAATGTTCACAGGAACGATTGCATTGATCTCCGAGCCACCTCGGCCCGGATCATCATTCACGCATGCACAGCTTTCTTTAAACCGTTTGCACCGTTCAAATGTTTTACTGCGGATTACAGTTTCATCACTGTGCTTCAAGTATTTGAAGTATTCTGTAAATTTCGATGGGTTTTATGCCCCCATTCACCAGAAATTTAATTACAAGTCCCAGTTTGACCTGAACGCCACTCATAAATTAATCAGTATGTGTGAACATTGTACACTGTTGGTGTCTGATCCAGTCTTATGGTCAGTTGAATGAATAAATGACTAAAAAAGCAATAATCAACACACTCATCATCTATACCACTTACCTTGTATACAGGGTCCCAGGGGGACTGGAGCCTACCCCAGGAGACTTGGGGCATGAAGTACTGTAGGGTACAGCCTGGGTGGGATGCCAATCTATCACATGGCACAAACATAACCGCACACATTTATTCACGTTAGGAACTTCAATTAGCTTAACTGCATTTCTTTGTACTCTGGGAGGAGACCCACCAAGAACAAGGAGAACAAGCAAACACCATGCACACAGACCTGAGGCGGGAATCGAACCCGGACCCTGGAGGTGCTAATCACTACACCACCGTGTCGCCTATAACAAACAAAGTATTACCGTTATGTTGTTTTATTTATTGTTCTCATACCGCCTTGATCATTAATACAATGATTATTCTGATATCCACCACCATTTAATATCGTAATTATGTGTAACGCGTCTTCCACCTCAGTCTTGAACTGCATGCTGATATCAGTCTGCATTTAACTGACCGAATTAATTGTCGTTGCTTTTCGGCTGAGAACAAAGCCACGGTTCATCAAACACTGACGCAGGGTATTTACAGAGCAGGATAAAATGCTAGCATGTGTCTGAGATTTGAATGTTTTTAAAAAGCGATATTATGCCATCAAGTGACAAATTTGACATCATGCATGCAAAATGATTGGATCATATGACTGACAGAAATGTCTGGCTGCTTAATTAATATTCATAGCCATACGAGATGGTCAAATTACTGTCTGCCTTAGGTGTAACAAGATGAAATAAAATGATAATGTCAAATAAAACGGAGCTACATACTGTACCACCATCATTCACGTCAAGGTCATTGCTGCATGGTGAAGCTTGAAAGCAATAATTCATCACTGGAGACTTTTAGACTGAAGGTAAATGATCACCACAACAATAGAAGCATTTAGATGCACACAAACATCCACAGTGAAAAAAAAAAAAAAAACCGAATGCTCACAGTTTCATTTTATTTCACGTCGTAATACAGGTTACTTCTTTCACACTCTAGATGTCTATAAAAGACACATGGAATTCGAGAGGGCTACATGAGTGGGCTATATGACATTTTTATAATGCCACTGAGATGTCCCGTGAGAGAAAAATAAAGCATCTTATTTATCCCCCCCCCTCCTCTCTCTTTTCTCTCTCTCTCTCAGGCGAATATCCAGTAATGCTGTAATGTGTGCATGATGCATAGTTCAATAGAAAGTGAGAGCGAACCAGTAAGCAGCTGCTAGGGCTCACACGCAGGCTTTAATAATGCAGCTCTGTGTGTCTCCGAAGAGCAGTAATGTGGCCTCTGCTGCTTGATAATGGCTGGTGAAGAATGGCAGGCCTTTACAGCGCGTTGGACATTATGGCTCATGGGAGACGCTTCTCCTCTTGAGAGAAGGAGTTAGTTGTAGTAATAAGAGTTAAAGTAAAAGCAACATGTCCACATGCACTCGCTGAACCTAATAGCACATATCCGTCTTCTGAAAATTAATCATACCTTTTATTATGCTACTTTATGGCCCGAGCTATATCCCTATAATTTGATGTTGGCATTTGGTAACTACGATAAGTACGCTGCGTGTTAAAGAGGAATAAAGCATAACAGAGTTAAAGATGGCAAGTATGTGCCGCGCTCTCGGGGTGAGAAAAATGGTGTCCTTGTTTCCTTTGGCCGTTTGAGAGTTTGTGGATTCAGAAAAGGGCAGATACTGTAGCACTTACATCCATGACTGTTTCGCAACGTTCAAATTACAAGCCACATTGGTCAGATCGGTAATTATCGCGTTCATAATTACTAGTGACTTTTATCGGATTCTAACGTGGATATCTCAGTCCTATGAAACAATGTCTTTGATCACGTTATCCGGAGTAGCCCTTAAAGCACAGAGCATTTAAGCCATTATTTGTTTGGCTGTTTTATTTTATTTTATTTTAATAACCATACTGTACGAGGGGCGATCATAAAATACATATTACCATATGAAAAAACTGAAAATACAATATTTGTCCAAATTATGTCTCGGGAAATGAGTACGTTCATGAACGTAAAAAACTATACAGTTCATCATGATGTCACTAGAAAGTGAAAACCAAAACTTTGTGACAACGCCCCAGCCCATTCAGCTCAGGAAACGGTTAAACTTGCAGGCGACTTGGGCTATGAAATTCTGCCTCATCCTCCCCCCCACTCCCCCGACCTCACACCCAGGGACTCCTTCTTCCTGCATCACTTGAAGAAACCACTTTGTGGCAGGTGTTTGATGATGACGGGGTGATTACCGAGATGGAACTTTTCCCCAAGAGCCAAAAAGAAGGCTTCTTCAAAGACGGTTTTCCACCAGCTCATCCATCGCTTGGAGAAGTGTGTCGCCTCAGATGGAGGATATGTAGGGAAGCACTAAGCTCACGACTAATGTTCGTTTTTGTTACACAATTTTTTCTTAGCAATAATAATTTTATGACCGACCCTCATATATATGGCTCAGGATTGTACAGAATAGAGTGACGTGTTCTTTTTTTTTTTTTCCAGCACAAAATGGGAAATATGATGAAATGAATTTCAACCAACAATACTGAGGCAAAGAATAAAAAAATGGGTCACACAGGCAAAGAAATAGCACAGATACACACGATCACATGTTGTTTTTAGTATTTTTTTCATGACCAAAAAATAATAAAATGCTCATTTTTACATTTCATTCCTATATTCTGGTAGTGGTTAAATTCACCCTTTTGTTCTACCTGACATATCCGAAAAAACCCAAATACACAGTTTGGTTTCTGAAGCCTCCCTGTGAACACACACCAGCATGGCTTCCATATATGTGTATATATATATATATATATATATATATATATATATATATATATATACTTTATATATATATATACTTTATATATATATATATATACTTTATATATATATATACTTTATATATATATATACTTTATATATATATATATATATATACTTTATATATATATATATATATATATATATATACTGTATACGTATATATCCCGACCTGACACCCAGGGACGACTTCTTCCTGCATCACTAGAAGAATCCGTGGCAGGTGTTTGATGATGACGGGGTGATTACCGAGATAGGCTTCTTCAAAGATGGTGTTCACCAGCCTATATACTGTATATATAATTATTCTTTTTTTTTTATTCCTTATTGATCTTTTATTGAGCACTTATTCATTTTAAACAATAAATGTGATTTTAGCAAAAAGTCACATGCCCATTCTCATTCGAGTCGGATGACCACATGGAATGTATATAAACTCGTACAGGATATAGGACCACATAAGTGACTCAGATCAGATCTTGGCGCATTCAGATCTGTCATATTAGGGTTAAAAGAAATCAGAATCGAGTCACTTTAGGTCAATAAAATGAAGGTAGCCTTATGACGCTCTGTGATACAGCATGAGCAGCAGTTTGAAAAGATGCCTTTTGGCTAGCGCCGCATTTCCCAGTCAAGGCATGTTAGCCTTTGCCCTTCCTGGTTGGAAGCTGTCGTGTGATAGAGCAGAGCTGGATGGTGTGTGGGTGGTGAGTAGTCATAAAGCTTGTCATATTACAGAGAAACTGGAAAGCGCATAGTTCTCATTTATATTACAGCCAGGATACTGTCAGAGCTGTGCTGTTATAAAATATGAATCCACTCTTTCCTATCTGAGAACTCCGAACGCCGTGGTATGAAATACCTCCGTGCTGGTAAATCGATACTGATCGGTCAGAAGATGTAGTTTAATTTCCAGCACCAGCTCTGACATAAACGCCAAGTGTAATTCAAATCAGAAGTAAAACGAGCACGTGGATTAATGTGCGTTTTTAAATTCATATTGTTGCTGTGGGTAAAGTTCATTTGTATGGGTTTGTACAGCAGATGCTACGCATAATCTAACAATGGAGTATGTCTAGACTAAGACAAACGATTAATGGGTCACAAATACATAGCAAAGAAGAGTGTGTTATAATCTATTCAGGGAAGCTTTATGTAAGCAGAGTCTAACAGCCACTAAGGATTTGCTTACAGTAGAGTCTTCGAGGCGGAGGATTTTGTGCTTATTGTTTTTTCCCTTTTCAGGACTTTTGAGGACATTTAAGCTTGCAGGGTTTATAGCTGTTAGAACAGGAATTATACAACAGTTCGTTCTGATCGAGTAATCTGATTGGATGATGATAATAGAGCACAACAGCGCTGGGATGTTTAACTACTGTATATTTGACTCATTCTGCATCACAGGTGTTCCAATAATCGTTAACTACACTAATTGTCAGTCTCCAGCACGGATGTACAGTAGGTTGGTCCTGTATGGTCCGAAGTACTGGAAAGAGGAGAGAGCAGCTGCCTGCCAAAACCCACATTCAAAGCCAGGGAGCAAGAAGAAAACACACTTGATAATGTTCTGTCGTCTTAAACAACACTCGCTCTGAAACGCCTCTAAACTGTACATTTTGTCATACTGTTTAAGGCTAATCCCTCTGATCAAGGGTACTACTTGAGGTGTGGAACAAGGGATTCATAGAGCACTAGCTTTCCACTGAAAGCTGATATTCTAAACTGGAAAACTGAAGTTTCTCAAGACTGTCCTCCACCATCGCCATGTTTTTCCCCCCCCCCCGCTCACCTTTTAGCTACATAGCACCGGTAAGAATTTAAAACTACTTTCAGGCCTGTTAATTACACTAACTGTCAGTCGCTATCTGTCGGTTGCCAGCTCTGCCAGTCACGGTTAGTTAGTTCTGCCAGTCACGGAAGGAGATGTGTTGGCGGAGCAAAATAAGTTATTTATAGCTCAGCCTGGGTAATTCGTGTCTTTGCCATGTTGTACTGGTTAAATAAGCAAACGTGATAATCTGTTGATAATAAATGGACCTGTTTCATAAAAGCAATATCACAATATATCAATATTGCTTGATTAATTTATCTAACTAAATATATCAATCTGCTGGGTATTAAATGTTTTTAATAATATGCTCTAATAATAATAATAATAATAATGAATAAATATAAAGTGGTGGTGGATATCAGGATATAAGTGAAGACTCATATATAACTATCAAAACGGTACGAGAACAATAAATAGCACAACACAACCATAACCGAAGTTAATAAATAGATAGATTCGGAATACCAGGTTGATTATAATTATACCTATATTATAAATATACCTATAATTGTAGGTGACATGGCGGCTTAATGGTTATCACTGCCGCCTTGCACCCCCAGGGTCCGCATTTGATTCCCGCCTCGGGTCTGGATGCATGGAGTTTGCACGTTCTTGGTGGGTCCGGTTTCCTCTCACTGTCTAAAAGCATGCAGATTAAAATAAGTGGTGTCCCCAAGTCACCCGTAGTGTGAAATAATTTACAGTATTTATGTCTTTATTTTTTCTTTAGGTGTGTGTGTGTGTGTGCCCTGCTATGGACTGCGGTGTACCACGCTTTGTGCCCTGAGTCTCCTGGCATAGGCTCCAGGCCACCCGCATAGACCATGTACAGTATACAGGATAAATATGCGGTATAGGTGAGTGTAAAAAATTACCAAAATGTTGTTCAAAAGAATTCTGGAAAAAAAAAAAAACTGAATTTAAAGATTTCAGAAAGAAAGATAAAATCCCATCAGAAAATGGACTTTTTGAAAAATTGTCGTAACATACTGTATCTCACCCTATACTGTAATTGTACAATATTGTTTAGAGGTCCAGGTTATTATAGGTAACTATGATAAAGTTGATAATAGTAAAAATGTCACAAACGTATCATAGTAAGCAAAGCACAACTTTATATAATAAAAATGTTTAAAAATAAAAATTGCATAAAAGAAATAACTGAACAGGATTTGATGTCTGGCTCTACAGTGTCACAATGAAAAAGCAACACAAAAGTGATTTAGGACTGCATTTAGAGAAATGCAGATGTCTGTTTTTCCTCCATGCATAGTATCTAAAGTAGAGCTAATGGAGGCATGAGGAACATTTCTTTCTTCTCATAACCATACTTTATTCATGAATGCTATCAAGTTTTCAATTCCATTATTATCAACAGAATATTGCGTCATATTACAGATTATCGTTGTACATTAAACTGTAGAGTACAATACTTTACAGTATTTATGTTTTTATTTATTTTTTCTTTAGGTGCGACCACATTTTATATCTAGATTACTTTTAGAGAACCATAATTTTAAAAAATAGATGTGAACAAAAGCCCTTGAGTGCCCAAAGCCCTTAAGTGGCCACAGTGCATGGTGTGAATGGTGCTATATTACACAAAAATGATGTCAGGGAGGGTGAGCAGGGGGAAGACAGAACGAGAGCGCGGAGTGGGAGGGAGAGAAACTGAGTGGGGAGATGGGAAGGAAGCGAGAGAAAGCTTCGTAGTGAAGCTGCCACTACGCTCTGCATCTTCTCGCTGACACACACACCCACACGGATCCTCGCCTTCACTACTTTGTCCTCACAGCTATAAGCGAGCCTGATTTCTCGACTCTGTATCTCCATCTGCCTCATTCAACTCCTTCTCTCTCTATCCTTCTCTCCATCCTCATTGCATACACCATCTTAAAGTAGCAAACGGTACCAGGAAAAAGCTCCGGGACTGGTAAGAATGGGAATGTTTGTGTGCGTGTGTCTAGTGATTTGGGAAACTGATGCTTGATGTCTGTTGTATTTGTGCAGAAATTGCTGGTCTTTACCTGAGCTTCGTGCATCGATGTGAACTTAACAAGTGGACTTTATTAGGAGGAAATACGAAGTAAAAATAGAAAATAATACAAAATGTGTAGTTTAAAGAAAAATGGGAACAGCTGCTTGATATGGTAGACTGTGAAAAATAATTAGATAATAATAATTAGATGCCGATATTAATGACTTTGATATTATAACTTATTAATGTCTCCGACTGGGTAATTCATGTCTTTGTCATGTTGTACTGGTTAGAAATTATTCATCTTGAAGCACATTTAGTAACTACTATGAATTATTTATTAACTTCTGTGAAACTAATAAGAAAAGGTAGATTGTTGCAGGAATGAGATATCAACTCTGGACTCCATGGCTCCTGGGACTTTCCTCCATGCAAGGCATTATATTTTTACGTCTTAATTCTGTCCTCTATTCCAAAATGTTTGCTTGTTGGTCTCATCCTGGTGATCATGGTGAGCTTTTGATACACTGGGAAAGCACTTTGAATCGGATCAGAAAAGTCGTCAACTCCGATTGAGCGGTAGGATCGCTTGAAGTCACACCCGATCCTCAAATGTGCTCATCGGTGTTGGTGGCTGCATTTCTGACAATTATGTGGAAAGCAGAGGGCTTTTGAATACTGTTTTTTTTTTTTTTGCGATTGGTGGCTTTCTGGTTAGCACAGTTGGGGTTGGGGGTTCATATCTGTGTTCTCCATGTGCTGACTGGGCTTCCACTAGAGTATTGTATACTGAGTATTACCGTTATTCTTCCACAGTCCAAAGACCTTCACTGTAGACTGATTTGGCATTTCCAAATGGCCTGTATTGTATGATTGGGTGTCTGTGTGCTTGTGCTCTTGGCACCGCGTCCAGGATGTACCCTGCCTTGTGCTCTGAAGAATATGCTCCAGGCCCCCGCGACCCTAAGCTAGATAAGTCGTATGGATGGATGGATGGATGAATGGATGGTTTTACTAATTGCTGAAATCAAAAACACCTTTTAGTTTTTTATTTTTTGTTTTTTTGCCAAATTTTTGATCATTCAGACCAAATGTCAAATTTATATAATTTTTTCATTCTGAGATTGTCTTTTTAAAATTTTTTAACTATCAGTTGGAGCTATGAGAGCACAATGGTGCAGTTGGTAGCACCTCACAGCTCCAAAGTCCTCAGAGCCCAGGTTGCTGTCTGTGTAAAGTTGCTGTGCATCATGTTCTCCTTGGGTCTGCTCTGGGTTTTCCATTTTGGATTTTGGATTTTCTGGTCACTAGATTGACCATGTTTAAGTTGCAATGTGTGTGTGATGAGCTAATGTACGACATTATGTTATATATTTACATTATATGGTCCTATTTTACATTATATGGCCCTTCAAAACACATCATCTCCTCAGGAATTGCTAAGTTCCTAATCGCTACGTTGTTTTGACTTGCCTCTTAACCATTTCGTGAGCTACAAAGCTAACCAGCTTCTAACACAAGGCTGAACCCCAAATCCCTGTCTAACCTCTGAACACTACTTGGTGTGTGAAACAAGGGATTGTACAGCCTACATAGCACACTAGCTTTCCATTTCATGCTAACCTCAGAACAGTTGTTTAGCTATTAA
The DNA here is from genome assembly GCA_011419295.1 of Clarias macrocephalus. Classification (NCBI taxonomy): domain Eukaryota; kingdom Metazoa; phylum Chordata; class Actinopteri; order Siluriformes; family Clariidae; genus Clarias; species Clarias macrocephalus. The sequence goes on from JAAGKR010000960.1 coordinate 118,205, forward strand.
TTAGAAAGTTTAAAATGTCAGCATTAACATTACCTGCACATCATTTTATGAAACATAAAAGCAGAGTGTATTTCATAGCCTCGCCCCATTTGCATGTCATGGCAAATGCCTCCAAATCCATGCAGAATCGCATATTTATACACCGTCTGAGGTAAACATGTTATGATAAAGCAAACATCTGCAAATTAATATCACTGCTACCTTCTTCATCCATTTTCACATGCTTGTCTCTGTTTTGTATAAGTTACAAAGTTCATAACATATGAAAATAATCAGCAGAACAAAAGCTTTCAATTGCTAGTTGACTATCTTGTCTGTGTGACAAAGCATCAGGTAATCATCAGAATTTATTTTTTTATTTTTTTTTTTTTTGGTGTGTTTACCACATTGTTCAGTTCATAAAAGTGACTTTTATCTGAATTCAATGCGGACGCGTCGGCACACATGCGCATAACTATACGTTTTTGCTCACGCTTTCTGGGTTAATGCACATCCGTGTGCCCACTCATTAATTTAGTTATCTATTAACAATAGATTTGATCTTATATTAGCAAAAAAAATATACTGGGGATTTTGCTCTGAAGGACAGCAAGCTGATTGTACTTGTTGAGGTCAAGAAGAAGGAAGAAGGCTAGAAGCCTCGTTCTAGCTGTTTTAGCCACTAGTGCTAGTACACCTATGAACTCTCTGAGCTGCTGGTGCTGACTGATGATGTCCGCACTCTAATCATGCGCAAAAGTTGGCAAAAATTTACATGAAGAGGCACTAAAGAGGCAAAAAGTCACATTAATCTGTTCGTTCTCACACAAATCGCATGACCGTGTATCTGATGTGTCTTATCTGATGCACATAGGAGCGTAAACAAAAGTGACTAAGATCTGATCTGCCAACATCAGATTTGAGTTTCAGACATCCCTAAAAATTCTGAATTGAGTCACTTTAGGCTTGTAATGAGAACATAGCCTTTGACTCCTAAATACACCTCGAATGTAATTAGCAAAGAAATTACAAAGTAGCCTAACGCCAGTTACTGGTACTGCTGCTGTCCACCGTTGTGACTCACTGATGTTTCTGCAATAGGTTATTTTTACATTATTATTATTATTATTATTATTATTATTATTATTATTATACACTGACCAGCCAAAAACAAAGGTTTTAGTTTGACCTCCTTTTGCTTTGATGTGGCAATAAACTTATGTAATGCCACAACATTTCCAATCTATGTTTCCAAATGATGTGTCATGTTCCCCAGACCACCCATTCACAATTTGAGCTTGATGAATCTTGGCATCATCATCTTGGAATATGCCTGTGCCATAAAATCCATTACAAGGAAAAACCTGGTAATTCAGAAGATTCAGGTCGTCAACTGACCTCATTTTATGGGCACATGATGTTGCTGAACCTAGACCTGACCTACAGAAGCAACCCCAGATCTAGTAGGCACTGGCCATGATGGGTGCATCACTTCATCTACCTTTCTTCTTAACCTGCCTTTCTTCTTAACCTGCGCACACACTGGACTCAGTGGAACAGACCACATGACCTTTTTCCAATACTCCACAATCCACTTTTTATACTCTCTAGCAAATCAAAGCCCCGTTTGTTTTTCTCATTTGTTCACTCATAATTGGTTTTCTTAAGGCTACACAGCTGTTTAGTCCCAATCCCTTGAGTTCTGTTTACATCGTGCATGTGTAAATGTTCTTACTTTCACTATTAAACTTTCCTTTTAGTTTTTATTATTTTTTTGTTTAACTACTCTCCCACCACGCTCATTCAGGATGCTGGTTCACCACTGTCATTCCATGTTTTAATCTTTTTTTATTATTATTATTAAAAAACGTTTTACATTTCTTCAGTTTTCAATTTGATTAGTTTCAGCTTTTCCTTAGTTGTTTTCTTTTCTTGATGCAGGAATACTCTTTCTTTTTACCCCTCAGAAACAAAGTAATATCTTTTCCGCGGCCGCAGGATTTGTTTTCTGACATGGTCGATTAAGAAATGAAAACCGCATCAGTTAGGGTTAAATAACTCATTGTCAGCTTAACCATATTAATCACTGCAGTAATTATCTAATGGAAGGGTTGTAACTATTTGCTTAGTTAAATCCAGGTGGCGATTTAATTCTTCTTTTTTTTTTTTTGGCCGCACATTATATTCTTTCATTTACTTTACATTAAATTATGCATAAGTAACAAACTATATATACAGTAACAGTCAATTCTTTGGACACAATTCCAATTCCAGAATTGATTTACATTATAAAACAATGCTGAAGGCATCCAAAATATGCCATAATCTCCTTTGAACAGTTGATATTGAAATGTGTCTTATGATCTGTAAAGCCTTCATAATGACTCTAATCTCAGGTGATCTTTGTTAATTGGTGATTTCTGAGACTGGTAACTCTAAATTAACTTCTCCTCTATAGTAAAGGTACGTTTTGGTCTTGCTTTCCTGGGATGGTCTTCATGAGAGCCATCAGAGTTTCATCATGGTGCTTGATGGGTTTTAAATACTCACTCACTCACTCACTCACTCGTCTATACCACTTTGTCCTGTGTACAGTACAGGTTTGCAGGGAGCCTGGAACCCACCCCATGAGAACCAATCCATCGCAGGGCACACACACATACAGTATACACACGCTCATTCACAGACTATGAGCAATTTAAGAACGCTAACAAAATATGCCATAATCTCCTTTGAACAGTTGATATTGAAATGTGTCTTATGATCTGTAAAGCCTTCATAATGACTCTAATCTCAGGTGATCTTTGTTAATTGGTGATTTCTGAGACTGGTAACTCTAAATTAACTTCTCCTCTATAGTAAAGGTACGTTTTGGTCTTGCTTTCCTGGGATGGTCTTCATGAGAGCCATCAGAGTTTCATCATGGTGCTTGATGGGTTTTAAATACTCACTCACTCACTCACTCACTCGTCTATACCACTTTGTCCTGTGTACAGTACAGGTTTGCAGGGAGCCTGGAACCCACCCCATGAGAACCAATCCATCGCAGGGCACACACACATACAGTATACACACGCTCATTCACAGACTATGAGCAATTTAAGAACGCTAATTAACCTAATCTCATTTTTTTTCTGACTGTGAGAGGAAACCGCAGTACCCTGAGGAAACCCACCAAGCATGCGGAGAACATGCAAACTCAATGCACAGAAACCTCAGGTAGAAATTGATAGTGGTGACAGTGCTAACTACCACACCACGTGCCGTTAAATAACCTCTAGGGGTCATTGGACTACTGTTCGGAAGGTTCCAGGTTCAAAGCCCACGACGACCAAGTTCCCACTGTTGGGCCCTTGAGCAAGGCCCTTAACCCTCAACTGCTCAGATGTATAATGAGATGAAAATGTAAGTCGCTCTGGATTAGGACGTCTGCCAAATGCCTAAATGTAAATAATATGTGGGGGTTAAAAAAACAATTGAATTGTTTTTGTTATTACTTGAATGCCAAATTGTATCTGTTAAATTTTATCATTTTAAAATCTTCAGGATTTTCCTAGAATGTTGAAAATAAATCACTAAACAAAAAAACTTTGAGGTTTTGACTGGTAATAGTCTAGTAGATGCAGGTCAATGCTGGTTTGTTGCCAAACAGCTGAGAAATCCAATACGTTTCAGGTTGAGTATTTAAGTCCTATAGGGAAAGCCTTGATGTATGCATTCAGATTATGTATAATTCATAACCGGAGCAGAAGGAGCATGCTACATCCACTGAGAACAGGAGACAAGCACATACGGAACAAAACGCTGCATCTATTAACAATCATATACAAGACCAAGAAATGTGTTTTTGACTTTTTACGCATGCTCAGCAGCCCCATGATAATTACCGTTGTTACCATTATGATTATCACACAGTTTACAAGTTTGCGAAAATGATTCGGTTAAATGCAAGTAACCCTTAGAAATGTACCATCTTTCAAGTGAAAACATTCAGTCTTGAAGTATAAAACACCTTCATCTCCTCAAGGATATTCACAATCTAGAAATGCATCGCAAATTGTAAGGAAAATGCGTAGAGAATGTGTCAGTGCAATAAGTCCTGTGTACGGTCCCCACTTTTTTTTTTCATGCTCTTTTTTTTTTTTTTTTTTTTTTTTACCAAAAGAAATGGCAACAGCTAACAAGCGCATTTGTGACCAAAATCATGTCAGACCAACTAAACCCTTGTTATGACCTGTAGGCTGAGAAAACAAGAGAAAGAAGTCGGAGTGTTGTGTGTGTACCGCTAGCTCTCATTGCTATTCACAAGAGCTTGTCTAGAGCATATCTTTTAATCTGCTAATTAGCCTCATTACGAAGCCTTGCCCGTGGGGCTCAAGCAAAAGCCAAAACACACACTCACACATTGTCACACACACAGTGCCAGTGCTACTTTTAATTATGCAAGATCTGCATCTAGATAAAAAATAAATAAATAAATAAAAAATATTGAAAGCATATGATGGCCACAGTGGCATGGACCCATGCTTTGCAAAGCAGCAATAATGATGCTCATAATTATTTCCCATGAAACACTGGGCTCGTTCAGTTGCCACTGGAACATCAGGTTCAGTGAAATACTCCTACAGAAGACCACGACAACACATAGTGATGGCCAGAGAGGCAGAACTGCTGTCAAGCCTCAACACTGTTATTAAGGGGTAGAAAAAAAAAACCAGCATAGGACTAAAAAAGGATATCCTTCAGATTCAGTCGGCTAAAAACATACGCGTGCATCAGAGCATAAAGTGACTGACGGATATAACCCACGTTATACCATCTTAAAGTCAGGCACATCTTATATTGAAGCACTTCCTTTAAAAAAATTTATTCACCGGCAGATAGAAAAAGATCAGAAATATGAGAACAAGTTTACAAAATGTGCTTAAAGAAATTCTAATCTTCTATCAGTAGTTTTCTTTTTCCCACTACAGGTTTACTACAGTAGCAATAAATTGTTAGTTTCTTCCACCCCTATCATTGTGCTCATTTTCAATCATTTGGAAAATAGCCACAGACGTTTAGATGGATAGAGTACTTTATTAATCACAACGCGAAATTTATTTTCAAATTTATCTAAATTATTATCAAAAATGTCAAAAAAAAATTTTTTTTTTTAATTTTAATAAAAACATTTTTTAAATTCTTATTAATATCGCCTAGTTTATAAGACTTGCAAGTTTATGTGTGGAAATGAAGAGTTTGACAGTAAAACACAATAAACACCATTTTCGGTCTTTAACTCATTTAGGCAAATAAATTTTAGGGAAACAAAATTGCCTATAACAAATTTTTTTTTATTTGTAAACTGCTACATAACAATCTTTTAAAAACTTCAATGCTTAAAGCAACTTCTGACATAAAACATCCACATTACATATCAAAACATGACATCATGAAAAGCCAATCACATCACTTCTTTTCAATGTCGAAGCCAAGAATAAGGATGTTTTCACTCTGTTCCTGCGGTTGTATTTATTGAGTACTTGGCTTATGGTCACAGGATAGACTGGATGTTCTGTGAAATACGAGATTATGTGATTTGGATGCTGTGCAAACACCATATTATATACTTAACAAAGCTACGCCGGGTAATTTGCTGTATTTATTTATTTTTTAATTAAAACTCAACCAACGTATTCTTGACAATAAACTGCATATTAAAATTGCCACAAACACAACTGGAGGCTGATTTATCCATTCTGCCAAACCTGTGGGTGGCGAAACAATAGTGTTATGTGTAATCATATAAAAAAAACATGAATCACAAATACCCAAAACAGTCAATTGTTCCTTTGTGACTCAAAGAAAAAAGAAATCACACTAATATTAATATTATGTAATAATATTAAAACAATATTCAGCTAGCAATAGTCTTGCTCATTATATTAAACTTATTATTATTATTATTATTATAAATAATAATACAATTATAAATACTTTTTATGATAACTGCATAAATGGAATTATCTCATTTTGCTGTCAAAATGTTCTTTTACTCATGATTTTGTCATGATTATACATTTGGTTATTTTAATGAAATTATATATGTTTGTGCTGACTATTTGAGTCTTCTGACAGATTTCACATCTTTCCATTTTATTTCCTTTTTTTTTCCATTTACATTTCTATATCTCTTTGAACATTTTGCCATATGCTTGGCTGTTAATTAGAGCTGTTCCTCACTGTTGCTAACCCTGGCTATATCAAGAGTTTTATATTTATGCAGAATATCTGACAGCATGATTTTATAGTGAAGAATCATAGCCTTTGGTTTCCCCTTTTTCTGCCTCCAAAACGAAGTGTTACTGACCCACGCTGCTATAAGCCGCTCACTATAATTTTTCATGCAACAATTTTTGTCTTTGGCACAAAGCCTTGCTCTCAGACGAAGTGTCTAAACAGAAATTCCCCTTTGCTGGTGGTTCTCAAAAAAACGACTGAGAGCTTAAAGCTTTTGCATTATTTGACTCTAGCTTATATGGAATGGTATATTACACAAAGCTTGTGCTAAGTTGTGTGGTTGAAGTGGAATTTATTGTACCGACTCACATCATAGTTCAATGCTATTATTATTGTTATCATGCTGCATTTCTATAGAGTTTCCCATCTACTGCAGGTGGCTTGTGGCTTGTTTAAATGGTTCGTTTCTATTTCGGATTGTAGGGATGTCTGTCTGTTGCGACTACTGCAACTTGTATCTCATCAGCTGCAGTTAACATTAGACTTTATTCCATCATCCTGCATAAGACGCAGTTTGTATGATTGGATTGGATTAAAAGAAGAATCATAGCCTTTGGTTTCCCCTTTTTCTGCCTCCAAAACGAAGTGTTACTGACCCACGCTGCTATAAGCCGCTCACTATAATTTTTCATGCAACAATTTTTGTCTTTGGCACAAAGCCTTGCTCTCAGACGAAGTGTCTAAACAGAAATTCCCCTTTGCTGGTGGTTCTCAAAAAAACGACTGAGAGCTTAAAGCTTTTGCATTATTTGACTCTAGCTTATATGGAATGGTATATTACACAAAGCTTGTGCTAAGTTGTGTGGTTGAAGTGGAATTTATTGTACCGACTCACATCATAGTTCAATGCTATTATTATTGTTATCATGCTGCATTTCTATAGAGTTTCCCATCTACTGCAGGTGGCTTGTGGCTTGTTTAAATGGTTCGTTTCTATTTCGGATTGTAGGGATGTCTGTCTGTTGCGACTACTGCAACTTGTATCTCATCAGCTGCAGTTAACATTAGACTTTATTCCATCATCCTGCATAAGACGCAGTTTGTATGATTGGATTGGATTAAAATTGTATAATTCACAAACAGCACAAACATGGTATCGGTGCTAAAAAGTACAAAAAGTGTCTCACCTAGGTGAAAAAGTGAATTTCCAGAGAGGATCATATGACACCATTTTTCATAACACTTATTGCTTCTTATCTCCTGATCCATGCTCAGTTTTTTTTTTTTAATATGCATACACATTTATATTTTTAACAGATAAAAAGAAACACATTTGCTAAATACAATTTCAAGCGCTTGTATGTCGTGTCTGTAACTCTTTTGACTTCAATTCTTTCAATGATCTTAATCATCATTCAGATGAAACTTGGCCAATTTAGATTTCACATGAAAAGACACCAACCTGCGAAAGTGTCTTATTCTAAAATGCAACATGTTGCATGTTGAGATACTGCAGCATGAATCTGACATGGTTACGGACACTACAGATTTTTTGCTTTTACACAGAAAAGTAAAATAACAGAATGTTTTAATTTAAGCAATAACTTTTGCAGGTCATGTGCTTCTAGAAGTTTACACCACGTTGAATAATTTGCATTTGATATGATATTGTTTGAAGCGAGACAGTAGCTTCTTTGGCACACACATTTTCTGTATTACAGTATATGAATAACATAAAAAAAAAATTAAATCAGTACCAATACTGTGTTTTGCCCGAATCCCTTTATACCCTTAATACAGTATAAAAAACGGCTCACCAGCAGTGGTACTGTCTGTTCCACTGTGTTCGTCACCCATTGTTTGACATTGATAAGATCGGCACTCCACAGATCAGCAAAGGGACTTAACGCACGATGAATGCATTTCTGCTGAGATAAAAGGTTTGTTTGGTTTAAGGTTTAAGGGATTGACCCTGCCATGTGACGACTTAGCGGGCTCGCTGTTCCTCATTTAACAAAACAACACTATCTGTACCTGCACCTGTATGTGCTTGGGGCATGTGGGGTGCTCAGGAAGCTGCAACATGGGGTGTCCAGTTTCCCAGTTAGTCTGTTGAAAGTGGCATCGTTCTGACGGGTGAATTACAGCTTAGGATGTAATGCAGCATAATATTCGACATAACCTTGTACAAACCTGAACGAATTCCACATCTCTGCGGGGATATTTAAATCTGTCTCTTCTACAAGCTCAGCTCTTGGCAAATTGCTGTTTGTTTATCTTGGTATTATAAAAAAAAAATATATATATATATATATATATATATATATTTTTTTTTTTATCTAAGCATGTGGTGTTAGGGAATAGCGCAGGCTGTAGGAGGCATTTATCAGGTTTCCCTTAGCACCGCATGTTTGTGTAAATGAATATAGTCCTGTGAGCTTTACACTGTACACGACCGCTTAAACCCCACATGAAAGTAAGACCTTCCGCCCACACGATGTACATACGACAGCTTAATTGTGTCCCGGTGCACACCTCTCGTCTCAACGCACTAAATAAATAAATAAATAAATAAAAAAGCCAACAGAACAAACCAACAGCGGGTCTCGTTAATATCCATGTTTGTATTCAGACACACTGTCTGTTTCAATAATGTAATGTATTTGCATTTCACTTCCCCTCACTTCTTCTCCAGAGCCACGTAAAAGAGGAAACACCGAATCTTCTTTGCTGCCAGAGTCGTTCTTGGCTGTAGGTTATAGATGAGAGAAAACAGCCAATTTAGCAGCTTATTATGTTTGTTTTGAAGAAACGTGATAGATCTGCACAGCATGTGCATCTTGTGTAATCCAGAGTAAATTAATTCCTTTTTTTTTTTTTTCTAAAATAATAAATGCGTGTCATACACTTCACATAATAGAAATTTAACAAAACACAAATGCATTATTTGACCCGAACGCATTATGATTTCTAAACCAATACGTACAAATGCATAGACTGTATATATATTATGCCATCTATTACAGATTAACAGAAGCTATTAAAAAAAAAAAAAAAAAAGTCAGACAGTGGAAAGTAAAGGGGAAGGTTTCGTCATACTGCAGTTTAACAAGAAAAAAAAAAAAACTCATAGAATCTCTAGTTCAGACCAATTATGCGAGTGGAGTCATGTACCTGAGGAATTGTAGCAGCTCGGAAGCTGAATAATATCATCAGTGGAAGGACTGTTTTAAATCTTAATGAAACAAAAAAAAAAAACCCACACACTCTTATATTTTGTTGGGCTGCCTTTTTTTTTTGGGGGGGGGGGGGGGTTGTTTATGGCAGACATTCGCTGTGGCATCGTTTTGACAAGATTATGGGATGTCACAACATTTAATGTCACATCCGGAGTCGCATTCATTTCTCTCCAAGATCTCGTGCTGATGACGGGCGCGTCAGACCCCTGCACAAAGGCTCTCAATGGGGTTTAGCTCTGGAATCTGTGGTGGCCAATCCATGATGTCTCACGCTCGCTGAACCACAATTTCAAAATCCGTTGATGGAAAAATGCTCCACAGTTCATTAATCTTTATGCTCCCTAGCCAGATGAAGTCCCACTAATACGTAAGTGGTTTTCATAAGGCTACGCAGCTGTTTAGTCCCAATCCCTTGAGTTCTCTTCACATTGTGCACGTAGAACTGCTCTTACTTTAACTATTAATCATGTGTTTGTTTGTTTGTTTCACAATTTGATTTCACCAAACATTATATTAATCACCAAATACTATTATTTAAAATATTCTGACATTTCATTCTCAAAGATGGCGTTCATCGCTATACTTTTTAGGTTTTAATGCTGCGATTTTCAGTTCTTAATTTGAGTAGTTTTAGCAATTTTCCTTAGTTGTTTTCTTTGCTTGATACAAAGCAATAATTTCATCTTTTTGAAACATCTTTGCAACAACCACAGGATACGTCTTCCTACATGGTTGTTTAGGAAATGAGAAGCGACTCCCTGCATCAGTCAGGGTTAAATTACTTGTATATAGTTTAACCATATCAATTATTGCAGTAATTATTCAATAACTATTTGCTTAGTTAATTCCAGGTGGTGATTTTTTTTTTTTCAGATGGGCCTAGTATACGTACCTAGTATGTATATGAATATTATCACAGTATGCTTTCCTGAGAGTATTGTTGATCTCAGTAGTACTTTGACAACACAGTTCCAACAAAAAAGCAATAGCAATAGCAAGCAGCAATTTTCTCTCATTTATTTTTAAATAGTTAATATTTGTATTATTTTCAACAAATATAAATAAAAAAAAAGCCTGGACTTACAAAACTGAATTACAGTCTGCGATAAATATATGATATTATGTAATACTCTAAAGTTTTGCTGTATTGCTCACTCTTAAATGCGCCTTCATACGAGTGTCTGACGCTCCACTTTGCACTTTCATAGTGCCGTGATACTGTCGTGAGTCCCTGCAGTGAGGTAGCGTGTATCTGCCATATGCTTCTGCTCCGAGCTCTCCACCAGTGCCCTGTGTCCTAATTGAACAGTAATTGACTCGACAGCAGGGAAGGTCAGTTTAGCTTGTCACTGTACGCCATGATTCATCACCATGTCAACTGTTACTTCATGCTGCAACACACGCGTAGACACACACACGCACGTGTGCACAGCCACAACGAGACACGAAAGCAAAATGAATACGACGCGCATGGAAGAATGGTTTCTAGTATGGAGGAGTTGGTTGAAAAACTAGTCACTGTGCACAAAAATAATAATTATATAATAAACACTCAGCACTGTAATTCATCTCGCTAATTCCAAGGAAGATATTATTTCCATGTGGGAGCATTATTATTATTATTATTATTATTATTATTATTATTATTATCAAGCAATACAATGAGAAACAAATAACAGAAATAATGGGGTGGGGGGGGGATTAATGCTTGGACTTTATGAGAGCATGAATCTGAAAAATGGGGCAAATAAAACACAATAAACCAATGTCAACAAGAGTTGACATTAGATATGACAGATTATTTTGTCGTAAAGGGCTTTTCTAGGTGTCTTATTGGTTTACCCCATAAATAAAGTGTTAGACTTGGAGCACAAGGAAACCACAACCTGCCTACAGCACGTGTCTTTGGACTGTGCGAGGAAACCAGAGTGCGTGGAGGAAACCCACCAATCATGGGGGAACCCCTAGTTATTATTTATATTAATAATAAGCCCCAAACAGAAGGTAAATGAACTTAGAAAATTGAAGTTGTGCAACCAGATCTAACAAATCTACAGTAACGAATCAGATCAATATCACTTAGCTTTGAGTGAAGGAAGCGGATTAGAAGCTTTCAAGCAGAACTGGGGGATTTACCTAATACCAATTCGTTAATTCTGTTGAAACTGGTAGCTAATGAAATGTGAGTAAACAATCTGCGTCTAAATTTGATGTCAGGGTGGATACATTCGTTGAATCATAACAGTGAATTTGGTGCATCATTACAGTCCAATTGCTTTATTAAACACTGATATTCAGTACATACATTGGTAGAAAGAAAGAAAAAAAGTCACCAATTTACTGTACATCGCATTATGTTTTTGTAGGAAAAAGTAAAACCGTGTCCACAGACACAGTGCAACAAGATTTCACAGGATTGGAACTAAAACAGTTGTGTGGCCACTTGTTAGTGAAACTAATCAGAGCATAAGGTTTGGACTTTGGAGCCAATGGAAAAAAGTCATGGGGTCTGATGAGTCCAGATTGAGCCTATTCCAGAGTGATGGGCGTGTCGGGGTGAGATTGGAAGCACATGAAGCAGTGCATACATGACGCTTACAATCATGAGTAGAGATCACTTAAATGCTTGGGAAAGGTGCGTCAACAATAGGATAATCAGAATGAGGTCTTTAATTGTTTGAATGCATACAGATTGTAGACTTTGGAGTGATGGGAAGAAGAGTAGAGCAGGAAGTGATGCAAACCATAAAGCAATACAAACCTGTAGAGGCAGTGTTATGATCTGGTGTTGGTCAGGTCTAGGCTCAGGCAAAAAATGAAGTCAGCTGACGACCTGATTGCTCTGAACGACTTGGTTCTCTTATCTACTGTATCTATGGAGTTTTTCTTCCCCGGTGGCACGAACATATTGCGGGCCTCAAAACTGTAACAGAGTGCTTCTGGGAGCATGAGGGAACATTTTCACACATGACTTGGCCACATTGTACACTGCTAAATGTGCTCAGACAGAATATTAGTGTGACATATGTGTGTAACATATGTGCATATGATCAGCTGTGCTGTGTATGTGTTATGTTCGCTGTTCGTGAATAAGTGCCTCTGTAATATATATTCAATTTATATACTATAATAACTTCTGAGTATTGACTAAGGTTTCTCTTTATACATTTGTTCATTTACTGGACCATACATCAGCAACAACAAAAACAACAGAATTATTCTGACACATCGATTAGAGTGTTTTTAGGAAAGAAAACCACACAGTACAAAACAGAACATAGTTATTGGGTTATCTGGGATAATTGAAGCCCTGAGCATCTGCCACGGACGTCGCATAAATCAAAATGCCTCGACAGTGTTGCTGTGAATCGCTTTGAATCACAGCAGTGTCTTTTACAATGTCTTATCAAAACACATGGCACATTAGGTGCTGAAGTGAGTTCCCCGTGCTTTCTGCCTCGGGGCTGAGATGATGTCACTGACTTGAGTTGGTAGCACGCGTCTCTTACACATTAGTGCCGTAGTAGTGGCATTAATCGCGCTCGAAGTGTGGGAACATTTGTACGGATTAGGAAATAACAGATCATTCGTCATGGGGAAGTGAAACAATACAACTACAGAGCAGGGGGTGTATAAGAAATCATTGTGTTTTATTATTCATTCATTCATGGGGACCTGGAGCCTGTCCCAGGAGACTTAGGGCATGAGGCGGGGTACACCCTGGACAGGGTGCCAATCCATCACAGGGCACACGCATTCACATGCTAAGGCAATTTGGGAACGCCAACCTAATTAACCTAATCTGCATGTCTTTGGACCCAGAGGAAACTGACCAAGCATGGGGAGAACATACAAATTCCATGCACACAGACCCAAAGTGGGAATCGAACCCTCAACTCTGGAGGTGTAAGGCCACAGTGCTAACCACTATGCCAGCGTGCTGAACATTCTCCCTAATTTAGACGTGTCCAATTCCTCCCCGTCACTAGGGGGCTCCCACATTAAGGCTACTACTACCACTCAGCGGGAGGGCCAAAGACTATCACGTGTTTCCTCCGAACGACGTGACGCCAGCCAACCGCCTCTTTTCGAACTGCTCGCTCACGTTGGGGGCGCAATAACACTCTCGGAGGACAGCGCTATCCGCTCCCTCCGCTTGCGTGGGCTCAGAGCCGCCCCTGATGTAGAGCCGTGATTAATGTGGGAGCACTAAGTACCTCTCATCCCTCCCCTCTGAGAGAGCTCGGCCAATCAGCTCTCTCTAGACCTCCGGCTGCAAGAGGTTACAGCACCACCCGGTAATCGAACTAGCGATCTCCGGATGATAGGGCGAGCGCTTTACCACTGCACCACTCGGAGGCTTTTTTTTTTTTTTTTATCTTTCATGGTGTGCCCCAGTGAAGGGTGTGTGTGGATCTTTTGCCCCTCCTTGCTACATCTATTCTACTCATTATACATCTGAGCAATTGAGGGTTAAGGGCCTTGCTTAAGGCCCAACACTGGCAACTTGGTGGGTGTGGGGTTTGAACCTGGGATCTTCTGAACCGTAGTCCAAAGTCTTGACCACAAAGCCTTGCTCACTCCATAGGCTCACTAGGTAGGGGGCTTCCCCTTCTGGGGAAATTGGTGGGGCTGCTGAAAATGGGCACGGCTGGCTAATAATCATCTTTAAAGGATCTCAGGCTTTCTTTGCTTTATAAAAACGAGGCGGGGAGTTTAGCTCGAGGTCCTGGAAGTCTACCGAGCAGAGTCGCACAGTGGACACTTAAAATGCAGAACAGCACCCCCCCCCCCCCGCCCCCCAGGGACTTCAAAGGCACATACAGTAACTCTATGCTGCCGTTTGATCTTTCGAGCTTTCGTGTCCCTACTGCCGAAGAGGAAAAGGCCACTGGGATCCACGTTAAGGCCCCTCTTTCATTTCCCAGCCGGGAAAGCTGCCTTGCAACCGGACGTCAAGGAAAGCTGAGAGGGGCCGGTTGGCCAGTCTGAGAAGAGAACCCATTCAAGGGAACATGCAAGAGCCGCTGCCCATGTGGCCCCACTCTGCCCGCTGCCATCGCTCGCCATCCTCGTTCACCATGTGATTGTGGTGCCACCCATGTGTCTAATCCTTTACATAATCCAAAAAGGAAACACTGGCCATCAGTTATCAAGATAGATATGAGAAGATTTATTTGTGAATGATTTATATGGATATTCACACAAGAAATCTGGTATTTCTAAAGGCATACCCACACTCTCATCAATTATAGTACACCGTCAGGAGCCAATCATTGAAGTTGAGTTCATAATGTTTCTCTGAGTGCGTTATGTTGTCCCAAATATTGCTTGAGCATCAGTCTAAAAAGATGTGGCTAGCTGATATCATGTGTCTTGGAGGAAGCATGCAATAATCTTTGGCCGGTCTGGTTGGTAACTGTAGCCGTAAATAAAACAGGTGGAAATTCGCTCCAAATAAATTAGACAGAAATTGTCCATCCATATACCCAAACACCGTAAACAAATTACTAGAAAGTTTTGGTGCGAACTTATTAATATTATGTGTCATTAAATATATCATTGTTGAACGGATGAGTCTAAATAACTTCCCTTTAAGTCTTTCAGCCTTTAATTGTTCATTTAGTTTTCCTAGCTGTCTGCGAACTTAACCTTTCGTGAAGTTTTGGTCAAGTCAAGTAGGTTTTATTGTCATTCCAACCATATCCAGTTGGTTCCACATGGTGAAACGAAACAACGTTCCTCTAGGACCAAGATTTAACAAAACTAACTAAGAAACCTAATTATCTGACTAGCTGAGAGAAGACAGATCGACATTTTTAAATCAACATAAAATTAAAAGTTAAACGTAAAATAAAAAATACATAAAAGTCCTATACAAAGGAGTCAACATCGAGTGCATGTGCAAATGTGCAAACAAGAGCGACAAAGTGACAACACGACGACAACATGACACAATTGAATACTTCGTGGTGATGAGGTAATGAGGTAACGAGTTGAGGTAGCGAGAGGAGAAACAGTAAACAGTCCTTGTAAGTAGCAGCGAGGACGAGAAGAAAAGGGTTTTGTGCAAAATAAGACGTAATAAATATTATACAAAATAGCAGTTACACGTTGGTATGAACAATTCTAAGATGGTGGTTGATCTGTGTGTGTGTGTGTGTGTGTGTGTGTGTGTGTGTGTGTGTGTGTGTGTGTGTGTGTGTGTGTGTGTGTGTTTATCAGTCCAGTTCCTTTTTGTTGAGGAGACGGATGGCTTGTAGAAAAAAGCTGTTGCACAGTCTGGATGTGAGGTCTCAAATGTTTTGGCACCTTTTTCCAGATGGCAGGAGGGTGAAGAGCGAGTGAGAGGGGTGTGTTATAAAGTGGTTTTTAGGATATCTATCTATCTATCTATCTATCTATCTGTCTGTCTCAAATTTTTAATTCAGATATTTCAAACCATTTGAAGAATGACTGCGTCAGTGCCTATCAAATGACTCCAAAAAGCTGGCATTGATACTGTATGAATAACACGAATAAATGAAAGCTCTTTTTTATTTTTCACTTCAGTAATCTTTACTACCGATACTTTGCATTTTGTATTCCACGACTGCGGTTCACTGCAGATATAATCATGGAAGGCATTTGGCTGAAAGTGAATGATTTTAATAAGGAGGGCTGGTTTGTTTAAGTTTTTTTTTTTTTTTTTTTCCTCTCATAAGGAGGCAACATCTGTGCTGCAGTCAAGATGCAGTGATGTGAGGTTAATTCAAGTCCCTTCCAGGTTAATTAAAGCAATAGCGTTAACAATGAGGTTAGATAAAGGCTGCCTGTTCTGGTATTTAGAAATGAGCAAACAAGGTTTTTTTTTTTTTTTTTTTTTCAGGAAAGGTGAATCTTAGCAGTTACGTTCAGTTCATCTCAAATCAGGTGGCTTTTTAGATAGTGGCGAATGAGAGATTGCATTATGAGAATGCCATTATTAAGTGTGTGTGCAGAAGGGTAAAATGTCTCTGATTATTTGCTAGTGGCCTTTGTCATGTTTCATATATACAGTAGGAGTAAGCAACAAAAATGGGTGGTGACTTGCTCTTACAAGAATGCAAACAAAAAAAACGTGCAAGCTTTTTTTTTTTTTAATTAACCTGTGTTTAAAAGCACGTCCTGAAAAGTTTCCTAACAGCAACGCGCCAAGCAACTACAATCCTTCAGTTCATTAAAGAATGTCACACTTTCTAATTACATTTAACGATGCTGGAAGTTACGAGGGCCGTTCAAGTTAAATGAGGACTTGTGATGAAAATTTCTCGTGAATGAAGGCGTAAAAACGATTGACATTTACAGAAGACGTCCAGCACAGCGGGGTGACGAGACCCTTAGCCGCAGTAAAACATCTGAATGGTGCAGACGTTTTCAAGCGGGACGTTTGTCCGTGAATGATGACCTGAGTCGAGGTGGCTCGGATCCCACTGTAGTCCTTCCTGTGAACGTTCAGCCAGGCTGATCACCAGATCGTTGAAAATCCGCAGATAACTTGTCGCTAAGATGCGGAAGAGATGCTCCTGTATGTGGGAGCCGTACACACAATCATTCACCAACACCACTTTATAGGAACGTTTCAGTAACTCGGCTGCCTCGTACGCTATGAGCAATTTCCACATGTTTGGTCCATTATAGGAGTTCCTGGGACGCCGGCGTTTCAGATGTAAAGCAGATCATGAATATTTTTCTACCTGGGATAGAAATGCTTGGATAAGTGCATTAGTGTAATTGGTGTAATACAGTATATAGAGAAATAACGGTAGTCTGACTCAGTTTGACTTGAACACCCCTTGTAGATCCTGTTAGGATTTCAGTTATAGTCTTTTCTTCAAATGCCTTTCATTTACTTTTACTTAAGACCAAATAAACGCAGCTTGTTAGTGAGAAATTATGCCCATGAGGAAATGTGTAAATGAAAGTCTTTCCGTTCCGTTACTGGAAGCTTTTTTTTTGTGAGGATCACTTGTTTTTTTTTGTTTTTTTTTAAGTGTGCACATTTCTTAACTAATACTTTGTTAAAGCACCGTCTGCATATAATACAGCACTCAGTCTCTTGGGGTGGACCACCATCATACATCTTAATTTTATTCCGCTTGTCTTAGCAAAAATCTGACAGGAGAGGGGGATCTCATGTGCAGATCTCCGTCCAAGCCATTCCAAAACGTTGATCTTCTTCCCCTGAAGACGTTCCTTTGTTGACTTGGCGTGGTGCTTTGGGTCGTTATTGTGCTAGAAGGTTCATTTATTCGTTATTTCCAGCTGTGTAGTGAAAAGACAAATGCATGTTTTGTGCCGAAAGAGATCGGTGCGTGGAGCTATCCACGAGTCCCTCTATTATCTCGGTCCCAGCGGAAGAGAAGAAATGTCACAGCATGCGGTGAGACGTTGTTGATGCTGGTGATGTTTACTGTGTTCTATGGTACATGTAATGTTTTGGATTTTTTTTTTGTGCCCCTCTCATGATTGACACCGTTTTGACCTTGAATGACGATCAGATTGCTTTGGGGAGCATGGCTTCGGCAGTTGGGCAAAACAAATATGATGTCAAGAGAATCCGTCGGAAATAACATCTCTTCGTTAGCGGTGGATCAGAATGACTTTATTACTAATGAAAAGGGTATGATTACATCAAACATTTAAAGGAACCTCTCTAGTCCAACTAGGGATTGTGGAAGCCATTTCCACATATTTGGGCTATTAAAGGTGTTCCTGGGAGGCCAGCGTTTCAGATGTAAAGCACACAGTCCAAACATGGCTCGAGCATGCTGAGAAATTTTTCTACCTGGGATACTGTAGAAATGCTAGGATAAGTGCATTAGTGTAATCAATGTAATATAGAGGCAAATAAAGGTAGTTTTTGCTCTCATAACTACATTCTGTTATTCTGCCCAGTCAAAAGTCTGACTTGAACAGCCCTTGTAGATCCTGTTAGCCCTTCAAATGCCTTTAATTATCTTTTACTTAGCACCGAATAAACGCTGCTTGTTAGTGAGAAATTAGTAGACCTTTGCAACTGATGACATTCCCATAAGGACACGTGTAAAGAAATTACGTCTCTACCTTTACCTCCTGGCTGTTACTGGAGATGTTTTTCATACCAAATAACAAATAAACTCCATCAGACATAACATCTCTTCTTTAGCGGTTTGATCAGAATGACTTTATTAATGAAAAGTGTATGATTGCATTTGAGCATCAATCTTTAAATCTGAACACAGTCACACGCCACACGCAACCGGGTTACTTTTTTTTGTTCATTAATTAAAAAAAAAAAAAAGGGGTTTTATTCCATTAAAAGTAAAAAAAAAGATGTTGTTGTATGATTTATCTTGGTTTCATTTTTTCCCCTTATATTTAACACCTCTGGCGTGTTAAATCAATTTCTTTCTATATTTATTAAATAACTTATTTCTTAAATCTGTTTATTATGTAATCTTGGACTGTATTGACCATCTTCCTTGCAGGTTTTTTTTTTTTTTTTTTTTCTGAGGTAGCTCTTACTATAGGAACAAGAACGTATCCAACATTTAAAAAGCCATCCGTCATTACCATCGTATTTATTCCCAGTTATTTCACAGCTGTGGTAGGATCTCCGGTCAACATACACATGTGCACTATGGGTAACTTGCGAACGCCAATTAGCCTAATCTGCATATGGAATGTGGCAGAAAACCTGAGTTACCTGGAGGAAACCAGGGGAGAATATGCACACTCCATGCACACAGGCAGGAATCGAACCCAGACCCTGGAGGTGCATGGCGACAGTGTTGACCACTAAGCCACCCATTTAAAAAGCACCATAGAGTAAACACAAGTTTTGAGTCTAATAGCATGGCCTCTTTTATGTAGTATGCACGCATACTGTATAATTGGGTGAAATACCTTGTGCTGGTCAGACTGCTTCTGTGTATCCCATTAAAAAAAAAAAAAAAGGGACAGTGGATATTCATTTCTCTGCTCTGCCCTTTCCTAACAACCCACAAGACATTCATTTTGAGGCTTTCTGTAATGAAAAGAAGGTGTCCCCTAAATTGGTCAAACAAACTGTTTAATCAAACTTTCTGACAGATACTTCCTCTTTTTAAAAAAAAAATCAATGTAATTAAAAAAAGATTGATAGTTTTAATCAGGCAACAGTTTGGAGCGCCCGGTCCCTCTTTGTGCGCGTGTCTGTGAATGGGTCCGTGTCTGAAATGATTAGCTTTGTAATTACTCAGGCTTGGCCAGGAATCTTGTGAACCTAAAGTGTCTAGGCCAATGCTAAGTGTCAATCTGCAGCCTTTTAGTGAGACACAGGCAGACAGAAATAAAGCTGAAGGATGGAGAGCTGAAGAGGGCTATTACTGGCCTCTGTGTGTCCCACATGGAGGACTTAATAACTTCTGTAATTATTCTCTACTTATGAACACCACACACACTCAGAAATGAATATTGTCCTCAAACATTGGAGGATGGAGTGTTGGAACTTTTAGTTTCCCTCACAGAACGGATTAAATACTCCAAATGTGCCTTGTTACCATGCGCCATAACATTAAAACCACTGATGAGTGACGTATTTTAGTTATGTGAGCCTTTTCAAGTGTTTTAAGGTCGCTATATAAAATATAGATTATCAATCAATTAATCAATACCAATAAACAGTGAATAATATTGATAACAATAATAACAGTGAACTTCTTAGGACGTAAAAGAATGTACGAGATTGGAACAGGGTGGCACGGTGGCTTAGTGTTGACGTGAACCTCCAGGGTGTGGGTTTGATTCCCACCTCGGGTCTGTGAGCATGGAGTGCTTGGTGGGTTTCATCCGGGTACTCTGGTTTCCCATCTACAGTCCAAAGACATGCAGATTAGCCTAATTGGCATTCCCAAATTGCGTGTAGTGTGTGATGGATTGGTATCCATGCCCGAAGTCTCCCCGGATAGGCTCCGGGCCTCCCGCAAATCTGCATACAGAATAAAGCGGTATAGATGATGAGTTTGTGAAAGTGAGATTGGAAGAGAGCCTGCCTCATAATCAAGTGAGCCTTGAGTCCTGTTTTTTTTTTTTATGTTTTCTGGGAGAGAATTCAAGACAGGGAATAGTGCAGCTCAAGGCTCTAGAGGTCGTGGTGGTCAAGGAGACCCGAAGTGAAGAAACGAAGGGTACGAGTGGAGGTGTAAAATTGTATGTGTTATGAAAGAAATGGTAGAACAAGGTTATGGAGGGCTTTGGAAATGAGGAGGAGAATTTTAAAAATCAATGCAGAATTTGATAGGGAGCCAGTAGAGTTGTTGAAGGGAAGGTGTTGTATAAGGCAATCCGAGTTATGATGCAAGCAACAGAATGCCAAATCAGTTAAAAGTTATGGAGGAGGTGAGAGATGGACAGAGATGAGCACTATGACGGAAATAAAGCTAACCTGAATGAGTAACACAGTTAACATGAGATACCTGAGGAGAGGTAGAAACCGAGGAGCAATCAATAGAGTGAGAAAACCTGAATCAGATGTTTGAACGAGTAGATTTTGGACATATAAGGGTAGCGTCTGGCTTTGAACTATTAAAAGCTGGAGAAAACCCAAAAGTGAGCAGCTGGTGAGACCACATGCATGAGTGCCACTTGGAGGGAGGCGAAGGCCTGGTACACCCCATAAAAAAAATAAGTTTCTAAGGTCAAATATGAAACCCAAACTGAAATGATTCAAGCAGATTATTGTCACTAAGGTGAGCGGGAATCTGTGCGGCAAATGATTTTTCAAGATGAATTTGGGATTTCAGTTTGGGCAGAAACTACTGAGATTATTAGGGTTGGTGTTAGTGTTCTTAAGGATTGGAGGTTATTGCAGCTGTAGGAAAGAGTGATATGAGGTATAAAGGATGAGGCTGAGGGTATACAGGCTTTTACCAGGTGTAATAGGTGATAGAAACAACCTGCGTATGATAAAAATTTCTGAATAGATTTAAAGATTTCAGATTTAGTCGAAAAAGTAAAAGAAAAAAAAAAGTCATAAAATTCCTTGTGAGTGCATTATTTGAGATAATTGACATGAATTTTAAAATTAATCGGTGAAGTTTGGGAGTTTAAGCCCCAATACCACTGGGTCATTGCTGGTGCACTGGTGGTGTCCTGGGACAATTCCCTTACCCCTACAGTATGCTTCCTACAACCCAGCACTGCTTGGAGTGTTGGACAATGGTGTTGGATTATTTCATCATTTCATTACAATAGCTCCATTTTGGTCATTTAATGTACAGTCGTGGCCAAAAGTTTTGAGAATGACACAGATATTAGTTTTCACAAAGTTTGCTGCTAAACTGCTTTTAGATCTTTGTTTCAGTCGTTTCTGTGATGCACTGAAATATAATTACAAGCACTTCACACGTTTCAAAGGCTTTTATCGACAATTACATGACATTTATGCAGCGAGTCAGTATTTGCAGTGTTGGTGCTTCTTTTTCAGGACCTCTGCAATTCGACTGGGCTGCTCTCAATCAACTTTTGGGCCAAATTCTGACTGATAGCAACCCATTCTTTCATAATCACTTCTTGGAGTTTGTCAGAATTAGTGGGTTTATGTTTGTCCACCTGCGTCTTGAGGATTGACCACAAGTTCTCAATGGGATTAAGATCTGGGGAGTTTCCAGGCCATGGACCCAAAATTTCAACGTTTTGGTCCCCGAGCCACTTAGTTCTCACTTTTGCCTTATGGCTCGGTGCTCCATCGTGGTGGAAAATGCCTTGTTCTTCACCAAACTGTTGTTGGATTGTTGGAAGAAGTTGCTGTTGGAGGGTGTTTTGGTACCATTCTTTATTCATGGCTGTGGTCTCTTTATTCAATGGTCTCAGGATGCTTTACTGTTGGCATGACACAGGACTGATGGTAGCGTCACCTTTTCTTCTCCAGACAAGCCTTTTTCCACATGCCCCAAACAATCGCCATACTTTTTGCAGAAGATCAATCTGTCCCTGATGTTTTTTTTGGAGAGATGTGGCTTCTTTGCTGCCCTTCTTGACACCAGGCCATCTTCCAAAAGTCTTCGCCTCACTGCGCGTGCAGATGCGCTCACACCTGCCTGCTGCCGTTCCTGAGCAGCTCTGCACTGGTGGCACTCCGATCCCGCAGCTGAATCCTCTTTGTAGACGATCCTGACGCTTGCTGGACTTTCTTGGACGCCCTGAAGCCTTCTTAACAAGCATTGAACCTCTTTCCTTGTAGCTCTTGATGATCCTATAAATTGTTGATTTAGGTGCCTTAATCTTAGTAGCCACAATATTCTTGCCTGTGAAGCCATTATTATGCAACGCAATGATGGCTGCACGTGTTTCTTTGCAGGTCACCAGGGTTAACAATGAAAGAACAATGATTTTAAGCATCACCCTCCTTTTAACATGTCAAGTCTGCCATTCTAACCCAATCAGCCTGACATAATGATCTCCAG
>JAAGKR010000961.1:0-90314 GCA_011419295.1 Clarias macrocephalus
TTTTTTTTTTTTTTTTTTTGGGTATGTCCGCTTATTCTCAGAGCCTGAAGACAGTTTAAGCAATGCTGCAGGAAAACGACCAAGTCAAACTGCTGTAGAGCCGCCACCAGGCACAGATCTGACTGCTGAAGGAAGTGTGAAGGCTGAGACCGAGGACAGCGAAGACCCTTCCATCACTGGGATTTCTCTTAGCAAAACTCCCATTATGAAAAAGAAGCCCGAACCCAAACGAATAGCCGTGTCTCTCAAAGGGGCAGATGAGGGCGATTCGTTAATTGAAAGCGAAGGGGATCTGGAGTCACTGGACGCATCCTCCATTCCAGCAGATATGACAAACCCAATTCTTGGTGATTCCACAAAACCTGGCATGTTTGTCAGCATTCCCAACCCAGCTCCTGCAGAGCAAAAGAAGCCGGTTGTGAACCCTGCTACAGTCCTTCCTGCTGGCCTCGCCCAGGTCCTGTCAGCCTTGCAAGCACAGCAGAGTGCTCAGGCTCAGCTCCTAATTCCAGTGAGCAGCATTCCGTCCTACAATGCAGCCATGGACACCAACGCACTGCTTGTGAACACGTACAAGAAGTTCCCTTACCCGTCTGTTTCTGAGATCATGGGCTTGGCAACCCAGACCAAATTCTCAGAGGAGCAGATAAAGATCTGGTTCTCTGCTCAGCGTTTGAAGCACGGTGTGAGCTGGACGCCAGAGGAAGTTGAAGAGGCTCGAAGGAAGCAATTTAACGGCACGGTCCACACTGTGCCTCAGACCATTACAGTCATCCCAGCTCACCATCTCTCTGCCACCAATGGCCTCCAGTCGATCCTGCAGACTTGCCAAATTGTGGGGCAGCCAGGCCTGGTTCTGACGCAGGTCGGCACCGCAAACAGCTTGCCAGGCACCACCCCTATCACGCTGACTGTTGCAGGGATGCCAAGTCAGAGCCAGGCGTCTAAGATCACAACTAGTCAGACCAGCTCTGCTGTAAGTGAAACAAAGAGAGCTACAACGGTCCAGCCTCCATCGCTGACTCCTCAGGAGAGCTCTGCCCTCAATGCCGATCACTTTGGCCTGCGCCCAAAGAAGTCTAAGGAACAGCTGGCTGAGCTGAAAGCCAGCTACATGAAAAACCACTTTGCCAGCGACGCTGAAATCGCCAGGCTGATGAAGCTGACCAATCTCACCAAAGGCGAGATCAAGAAGTGGTTCAGCGATACCCGTTATAACCAGCGCAATTCAAAAAACAACCACTTCAGCATACCCCATGAAAGCTCACGGGCCAACAACAGTAGTGCCACTATTGTTATTGACTCTAGTGATGAGACCCCTCAATCCCCAACACCATCGCCCGTCAAAGAGAAGGAGACCCGCAAGACCTGGAACCCGTTTCCAGACTTCACTCTGCAGAAGTTTAAGGAAAAGACTCCAGAGCAGTTGGTGATTCTAGAAGAGAGCTATCAAAAATGTGATACCCCAACGGACGAGGAACTAAGTCGCCTAAGAGCTGAAACAAAGCTCACCAGGCGGGAGATTGATGCTTGGTTCACAGAGAAGAGGAAAACACCCGTCACAGAGTCATCTGAACAAAAGATGGACGAGACGGATGGTAAGCCCTCTCAGAGTAAAGGTAATCAGAGTCCAACTGGAGGGAAAAGATTGTCCAAGGAAAAGATCACCAAGAAAACTCCGGAACAGCTTCACGTCCTCAAGAGTGCCTTTGTACGCACTCAGTGGCCAACTGCTGAGGAATACGACCAACTAGCTGAGGAAAGTGGGCTACCCCGCTCTTACATTGTCAACTGGTTTGGGGATACCAGATACGCCTGGAAGAACGGCAATCTTAAATGGTACTTCTATTACCAGAGTGGCAACTTAGACGGTCTGAATGGCAACAAGGGCAGGAAACGGAGGATTCGGAACCGTGGCTGGGGGAGGTCGCGCAACAGGAGAGCCAGAAAATCCACAGGTTCTGAGAAGTCTCCGCCATTGAAGTTCAAGACCGGAAAAGAGTTTCTTAAGGAGTACTACTTGAAGCACAAGTTTTTGAACGAGCAAGATCTGGACGAGCTGGTAGCCAAGTCGAATATGAGTTACGAGCAGGTCAGGGAGTGGTTTGCCGAGGTTGCTCGGAAGGTGGATATTGGCGCAGATCCTTTTGAAGACAACACGGGTAATGAGCAAGAGGAGGAGGAGTCAGAGGGGGAGAACGAGATGGCGGTCGAAGAGCAAGGGCCCTCAGCCGCCGGTGATGATTGCGATGAGGATGATGAGGATGATGAGGATACCGACGATAGTGATTCCTGGGAGCCCCCGCAGAGTGTTAGAAAAACTTTGTCAGGATCTGAGGAACACTGATTCATCAGCTTAATTTGCCTTTGGAAATAATAAAGGTTTGTGGAAAAGAAAAAAAAAAGAGTGACTGAGGATCCGGTTACAACTTGCCGACTAATCCTGCTTGCATCGCTTTTACATTTTTCACTTTCTTATTCAAGCTTATTGTTAGTGTTTGTTTTTATAACATTTGCAGACACAAATTGAAGTCCGGTTCTGTCGAAATTTAAGATCTCTTTCACAAACTCGGTGTATTTCTCAGCTCTGTTCATCTCTTAAGAGTATTGCACACAAGATGAAGAATCCTGGCCCAGCTAGTCTGTGCAATTTGACTGTAATTTAAAAAAAAAAAAGGAAGAGATTTTATGTCAGGTTTAGGGCTGAGTTAATTTTTTTTTATTATTATTAAAAAAAAAAAAAAAGATCCTCACTTTGCCACAAGGAGGGTCTGTGGTGCCAAAGTTACTTTAGCTGAATGTTACATTTCCCTGTTTTGTGAAAGAAAATAATTCATTTAAGAAAATGAGTGTATGATAATATCTAGACAGAGTGTGAGAGAGAGACATGCACAAAAAAAAAAAAAAAATTGGGCACTTTTGTTGGGTGTTTTTTAAAAAAAAATAACCCTGCCTCTTACGCCATCTAATGGCAACAAGTATGAAAAAAAAAAACAATGTATGAAATCTGTTGGAATTTACTTTACAGTAATAGTAATAGGCGAATCGTATTCCACTTCACTTATCGGTCTACTGAGTGTAATCTGAACATGAATACAGCACAATCAATGAAGATCTGTAGCTTTGATTCCCAGGAGGTGCTTCTGCCATCACGTGGGTCGACTTTTCCAGGATTCTGAGTCTCTCCTCGGGAGTCTGAGATGACAGACAACGGCTGCAGAAGACGGAGTGTTATTAGTGCCTGTACCAAGGAGTGGGACTGTTTTTTCTTCCCTCTTGCTCCATTTCCACCAGACTCTTTGTTCAATACCTTTTTTAAAATTTGTGCTTTGCTGATTCTTAACGAACGGTCGACCGTATTTCCCACGTGTCCTTGAAGCTTAACCCTTATGTTCTGTTTGCCCCATTTAATCGGAACCGATTTCCGTCTTGATGAACGAGTTTCTATAATAAAAATCTTTTTAAAAACGATTTTATTACATCAATCCTATTCAGGTCTGTTTAGTCTGGAAAGAACCTGTTAGCGTTTTAAGTAAAAACAATTCCTTTTTTTTTTTTTTTTTAATTTATTTATTTTTTGAATAACAATCAAATGTGATTTTAGTTCCTATTACAGTTCCTTCATCTCATGCCTGGAGACATGCTGAGGTTTTAAGTTTTTAAATTAAAACCTCACCATGCAAATATGGTTGAGTAAACACTTAGTTATATGTATGATTAGTATAGTATAACACATCCAACTTCATTGCTATGGTTAAACAGAACATGGGGGTTAAACAGGGAAAGACGGCTTTGCTTAAGATTTAAAACCTTAAGGCATCTGTTATATAGATAAAGGCCCCACTTTTTAATAATAACTCATATTTTTGGTCTGTTTGATTTTCTGTGAAAATGAAATTTCTATAACCTGATTTTTTTTTTTTTTTAACTGTCCCCTCTTATATTATATTGCATGCTGCAGCTGTTGAGAAGGTGAGGGTGAAAAAAAAGATTGCTCATTTTGTACATATGTTTTATGGTTGCATTTTGTAATTCGTTTTAAGCAATTTTATAAGTTTGTATTTATGATGATGATGAGAAGGAGGAGGAGGATGACAAATCCCTCCTTGGCCCAAGTGGAGTGCTCGTACGGTGATTCTTTCTTGTGTATTCTGAATTGTTAGTGTGATTTTTTTTTTTTTTTTTGCCTAAAACTCAACTTGAATTGTTCTCTCGTCGGTGAACATTATTGCCTGGTGTCCTCCATGTGATTCTGCACTTGTTGTTTATTGTAGACAAGAGATACATGATTATAAGTATTGTCTGAAAAAAAAAAAATCTCACACCTTTAAGCAAAATCTTTGTTAGATTTCAAAATGATGCATATGCTTTTTTTTTTTTTTTCCCTGAATGCATTTGGTGAAGAGAAGCAGTACATCTGCTGCCTTCTTACATCTGTCACTAGTCGTGTTAACAGCAGTACATTTACACACGATCAACTAGAATCATCGTGAGGCTCAGTAAAGCTCATTTAGATCCACAGATGATGATCGGGCACCATCATGGAGGTTACCATGTGAAATCATGCCGAGCCTTAAATTCGAATCGGTGGCAGAAGCTTTATTTTCCAGAGCCATACGCCTTGTGCAATGCTTTTTAATTTAAAACTGTTTTAATAGGCTGTGGCTTGATTTAGACAGAAGATATATTTTCTACTTGTTTGAGGACAACAATAAATTTAGATGAAAATCAATGCATTTGTGTGTTTCTTCCCAAGCCTTATGCAGCCATAACTACCAGTAAGTTACCAAAACTGTGATACACTGTGTGTTCTGACTCCTCACTATCTGAACCAGCATTACCGTCTTCAACCGTTTGAGCTAAAGTAAAATTTCTATTGGATCGGACTAAGCGGCCCAGCCTTCGCTTCTCACACAGGTTAATGAGTCTTGGCTGTCCATGCATTTGTTGGCGGTTCACCGGTTTTTCTTTCTTGGAACACTTTTGGTATATCCTGACCACTCCAGCCTGGGAATATCCCACAAGTGTGATGGCTATAAGATTGGGTCAGAGTGACTCCAAAACCGCAGCTGTTGTGGGATGTTCCTAGTTTGCAGTTTTCATACCAAAAGTGCTCCAACAAAGCAAAACCAGTGAACTGGTGCCAAGGCAACATGGGGCGTGAATGCAGAGTGTAGTCTGATCAAAAGGTTAATGATGGCTCCCAAAGAAAAGCTTCAGATCACACAGGTCATCGGTTTTGGTGTCACCTTCGGGACATACTCAATATTAGCTAGCTGGTCCAAAAAAGGTACCATTTTAAAAAGGCCTACATCAAGCAAAGAAACAACTAAGTGAATTATTAGAGTTGTTTTAAAAAACTGTACAAGACATTAAAACCTAGAATGGCAATGCTGAACTGTCAACTTCACAGAAGAAATGTGGTCATGAATGACTGGGGGGAGATCACTTCAAGTTGCATCATAAAATACTGACAGTAAAAATCAGAGTTATGTTAAAAAGTGGTTAGGACTCAAGTCAGTAATTTGACCATAAGAAAAAAAAAAAGCTTCAATTTGTTAGGGAGCATGAAGATTGGACTTTGGAGCAATGAGGAAAAGTTAGATGAGTCCAGATTGACCCTATTCCAGAGTGATGTGTGTGTGTGCGAGGGAAAGAAGGGAAGTGCATGAAGCGATACACTTATCACATGTAGTGCCTATTGAGGCAGTGTTATGATCTGGGGTTGCTTCAGTGGGTCAGGTCTACGCTCCGCAACGTTATGAGACAGAAATCTGATGACATGAACGTACTGAATTATCAGTGTATCACATCTATAGAGGTTTTTCTTCACTGATGGCACAGGTATACTCCAGGACTGAAGAATCATATCCACATATGAACTGGATACCACGTTGTGTGCTGTAATCAAAGCTAAAGGTGTTCACACAGAAGATTAGACGTTTTTAAGTGAAACATAAAAGCATTAACCCTACCTGTATAATTGAGAGATTGCAAGTTCAGATTACAATAATGCCAAAGCCACCCATAGATTGAAGCCAAAAGTCAAAAACAGCGGTGCTTTCTCACTCATTCTTTGCATCATTTTATCCTGTATACATGGTCATGAGGGGGCTGGGAGCCTAACCCAGAAGACTTGTGGCACAAGGCGGGTACACCCTTGACAGAGTGCCAATCCCTCTCAGGGCTCAAACACTGACACACTTATTTACACGATGGCAATTTGGGTTTGTCAATTTGCCTAATCTGCATATGTCTTTGGATTGTGGGACGAAAAGGGAGCACCCAGAGGAAACCCACCTTCATGCACACAGACCACGAGGTAGCAATCAAACTCAGACCCTGGAGGTGAAAGGCGACAGTGCTAATCACTACGCCGCCCCAGAAGTGCCTTCTATCAACTTGTTTATGTGGAAGAAGGTGGATTGTGCTTTCCTCAGGGGTAAAAATATCATGCTACTTTTTGTCTGAACAAATGGCAAAAAAAATCTTTCTCACTACTTTGCGTATGGTGATAGGAAAAGTCGAAAGGTAAAAAGATTCTCCCATTGCATATGTTTAAGTTACAGTTCTCACCAAACTTTTACCATCTAAAATTTCTGTAATGACTTCTTTGCAAAACTCCCATTTCTCCCTTTTTTGAAATTCATAATGCACATTTGTTTTAAAATATATATATGTTTTACAGTTTTATATATACAGTGGACTTTAATTATATATATAATATACTGTGTATATATATGTATATATAGTATATTATATATACCAATATACTTGTGTGTGTGTATATATATATATATATATATACATATATATATATAATATATATATAATATATTACATATATATACATATATGTAGACTTTTATTATATATATATATATATATATTTTATATATATATATATATATATATTATTATATTAATTATAATATATTATTATTAATATATTATTATATATAATAAAAGTCTACTGTAGTGAATAAAAAAAAAATATATATATATATATATCCCCTACAGTAGACTTTTATTTTGGTAATCCTTTCATGTCTGCAGTTTTGGATTAACGGAAGCGTTATCATATGACAGTCACGTGACTGGGACGCGGAAGACAGATGAGCGGGTGAGTAGTGTAGCTGCAGAGCTGATACAGTAGATATAAATGATATTATTATATTACATTATTGACGCGGAATAATCAAGTACAAACCACAGATTAAATACCGCACAGTTAGTGTTTAATTTGCAATCTGTTTGTTTAGCTGTTTGCCAGTGAATCAGAATGAAGAGCAGGTTAGTTATTTAGTCTTCGTTTCCTTTAGCTCGGGCTGCTGACAGACGGTGAGAGTGTTGTTGTAAACAAGCCACAACAACAACAACAACAATAATAATTAATCATTATATATTTGGTGCTGTTCTCCTTCTCTCTCTTCCACCTCTACATCATTTCCCCCTCTTTTTCTCCTCCCCCTTCTTCTTCTTCTTCTTCTTGGACTTTTCCTTTTCTGCTTTGATCTCCTCTTCCCAGTCCTCCTTCATCTTCTACTGTGACTTCTTTCTCATCATCCTTTTCTTCATCATCTCTTTCTTCTTCTTCTGCACCTTCATCTCTCTTTCTTCCACATCTACCCAAGTACCTCTTCCTTCTCCTCCTCATCCATCCTTTTCTTCTTCTTCTGGACGTTTACTTTATTCTTCCGTACAATATCCTTTCTTCTTGTATGTCTTTATTATCTCACTTTGATCTTCACTTCACTCTCATCATCCTTTGCTTCATCATCTGTGTCATCTTTTTTGCTCATCCCCCTGTTCCTCACTTCTTTCTTCTTTTCTTTACCTTCTCTCTCTTCATCCTCCTTCTCATTCTTTTCCTTCTTTGACTTTTTCTTTATGCTTTCTTCTTGTAGTTTATCATCCCACTTTCATCTTCTCTTCTCCCTCTTGCTTTTCCTCATCCTCCTTCATCTTCTACTATGTCTTCTTGATGATGATCCTTTTCATCACCTCCTTTCTCCTTCATCTTTTTCTTTTTTTTCATCTCTGTCATCTTTTTACTCATCCACCTCTTTCTTCTTCTTCTTCTTCTTCTCTTCTTCTCGTTCGTTATCCTTACTTACTCTTACTTTTCTTCTTACTTTTATTACTTTAACATCTCAACTTTATTTTTTCCTCACCCTTCCCCTTTTCCTCATTTCTGTACTATGACCTCTTTCTCCACCTCGTCATCATTCTTTTCTTCATCACACATTTTTTCTCAGTAAGAATTGACAAACAATGGTAGCTCCAGTTTTTTTTTTTTTACCTAAATGAAGCTCTTATATGTCCTTTGCAGTGCTCTGGTAGTTTATCAGCTCCAGTATCGTACTGTTGGATGTTTTCCCGGACTCTGTGGACGTCACCATGGACTTCCTCGCAGAGAATAACCTCTGCGGCCAGGCCATCCTGAGGATCGTGTCTCGTGGAAACGCAATCATCGCCGAGCTGCTGCGCCTCTCCGACTTCATCCCCACCGTGTTCAGGCTCCGAGACAAGAGCGACCAACAGAAATATGGAGACATCATCTGCGACTTCAGCTATTTCAAGGTAAACGCAGGAAATTCTTACAAAATACAACCAGACACATAATAAATGTGTGTGTTTTAATACTTGTGCGTAAAAAACATCAGGGTCAGGAGTACTACGAGAACAAGCTTGAGGCCAAGCCAGAACTTCAGGACCTGGATGAGGAGTTCCGGGAAAACAACATCGAAATATTGTCTCGCTTTTATCTGGCATTTGAAAGTGTCCATAAATACATTGTGGACTTAATAAGGTGAGAAAAACTGTAAATGTCATCAGTTGAAAAATGCTAAACATGCCACGCTGATCTGCCGATATATTAGGAACACCTGTGAACGCACATTTATACGAATGCGATTCAGCTTCAAAAGTGATGAGCATAATAGCATCGCACAGTGCACAGCTTTGAGGCAGTTGATTGCAGGAGCTGAAGACCATGTCGGGTTTTGCTTCCTTTAACCAAGAGCAGGAATCTGGGGATAGTTTAGATTCTGACATTTTTATATTTCTTTTTGTATATTGAATATACCATTTGTTAATGTTTAATTAATAATAGAGCTTATTTTTATTATAACTATTATAATATAAGTTATTTATAACTTTAGAAACCATGTTTAATTAGTTCATTAAAAAAAATATATATATATTATAATAATAATAATAATAATATGATGATGATGACTTTAAAGGTACCTGGATGACCTTAATGAAGGTGTCTACATTCAGCAGACTCTGGAAACAGTCCTGCTCAATGAAGATGGAAAACAGCTCTTGGTAATAATAATGATGATAATAATAATGATGATGATGATGATGATGATGATGATGAATTTAAATGATATACAATACTGTGCAAAAGCACCATATAATTGCACGTTGCTGTAGTGTGGCCTCGCACTTCTGGGGGTTGTGGGTTCAATCCCTGCCTCGGCTCTGTGTGCATGCAGGTTACATGTTCTCTCTGTGCCTGGTTGGTTTCCTCCCACAGTCGAAAGACATGCAGATTAGGCTAATCGATGTTCCCAAATTGCCCCGTAGTGTATGAATGAATGAGTGTGTGTCCAGGGTGTACCCTGCCTTGTTCCCGAAGTTAACTGGGATAGGCTCCAAGCTTCCTGCAACCCTGTACAGAATGAGCAGTATAGAAAATGAATAAATGATAATATAAATGTTCATCCTTTCTGCATCATTATGTACAAAACCATCTACTATTTCCAAACATAGCTTAAAAATGTATAAGTAAACAACATTACAGAAGAATATTTGCATGTCTGTAAATAATGCAAGACTCCTGTGTTTTGCGTATGTGAATATAGAAAGAAACTAGTGTGCTAAAGTTACTAGAAGAGCTTATATTCTCCAGCACACTCTGTAAAACCTGTCAGATGTTTTATTTGTATATGTTTCTTGGGTACATTCTGAACAAAAACGCGCCTTAAACAAAGATGCCTTTAAAAACATTTCTGCATAAAAGAAACTTCTAAAGAGTAATAAAATAAACACAATCATTATTTGATGTGAGAACTTGTTTGGCAGACGCTCTTATCCAGAGCGACGTACAAAAGTGCTTAAGTTTAAATCATTGGATAGATACTTTTGGGACGTTTTTTTTTTTTTGTGTGTGTGTGTGTGTGTGTGAGTGCGGAGCTTGAAAAAAAAATCAGTAGTGTTAACACACAACACAATACAGATTAGTGCAGTTTTAGAAGTAAAACAGCTGTTAGGTTTTACTGAGCGTGCTGGAGAATGAGTTTTTTGTTTCTGGTAATTTTTCACACTCCCTCCTTTCTGTTTTTATGTAAAAGTCTACATTAGAACGTTTTTTCATTTATAAACCGGTCTGTTGTGTAATTTGTTGCTTTCTTTACAGGCATGCAAATATTCTTCTGTAATGTTATTTATTGATTGCTTTTTATTTTATGTTTGGTAATTTTAAACGTAATAATGCAGACATGATAAACATATATCACACAATTTGTACTAAAGATCGTACGGTGTCTAAGAATTTTGCATAGTACTATGTGTGTGTGTGTTTACGTACATATTATATGTATTAAAATGAAGAAATATGTGATCTTATCAGTGTTTTTTGTCTTGTTCAGTGTGAAGCTCTGTACCTATATGGCGTCATGCTGTTGGTTATCGATCAAAAAATAGAAGGAGAAGTCCGAGAGAGGATGCTGGTCTCCTATTACAGATACAGGTAAATTCCCATTTTTTATTTGTCTTTAATTTACAATAAATGAATGATTTTAAATAATTCAATGATTAGTAGGCGGCACGATGGTGTAGTGCTTAGCACTGTCGCCTTGTACCTCCAGGCTCCGGGTTCGATACCCGTCTCTGTGTGCATGGACTTGGCATGTTCTCCCCATGCTTGGTGGGTTTCCTCCTACAGTCCAAAGACATGCACAGTAGGTTAGGTTAATTGGTCTCCTGGGATAGGCTCCAGCCCCCACGCGGCCTTGAATACAGAATAAAACGGTATAGAAAATGAGTGAGTGTGTAGATGATTAGTGATGAGCCTAAATGATACCATAATCTCTTTCTTGACACATAATAATTTGTCTGTATTGAACCTTGATTCCTAGGCTTTGATGATGTAAACACAGTGAGTATTATTATTATTTTTTTTTCCACATTCAGTGCTGCTCGATCTTCAGCAGACTCAAACCTGGATGATATCTGTAAACTCTTAAGAAGCACCGGTTACTCCAGTAACCCCGGGGCAAAACGGCCCAATAACTACCCGGAAAGCTACTTCCAGAGAGTCCCTGTCAGCTCCACCTTCATCAGCATGGTCATAGGGCGCCTGCGCTCCGACGACATCTATAACCAGGCATGAGAAACACTCACGGTCATTAAAAACAAATAAATAATTATAATAAAATAAAAAAGATAAATGTTTCTGCTTACTACATTTGTTTAAAATATTTTTTATTTTATTTCACCCCAAGAAGGTTTCTCTGCTTGATGAAGATGCAGATTTATTCCCTATTTTTTGTACTTTTTTTTTTTTGATGAGGAATTGTAGATTTTTTTATCCATTAAAGTGGTGCTTGTTTGTAAAATGTCCACCTTTTCCATGTGCTGATGGTTTTCAGGTCTCTGCATATCCACTGCCGGAGCACCGGAGCACCGCCCTGGCCACCCAGGCAGCCATGCTGTACGTCTGTCTGTACTTCTGTCCCTCCATCTTACACACACAGCAGGCCAAGATGAGAGAGATTGTGGACAAATACTTCCCTGATAACTGGGTAAGCAGTGTTACTCTTACACCAGGACCCGAAATTGACACGGTGTCTTTAATATCTCTCAAGCAAGGAGACATCAACAACTAGCAACTGACATTTCACACACAATATGGTGAAATATTCCTTTACTTTTGTTCTGATAGTGAAAATAGTTCTATTATTGATTTTTTTTCCCATCTGAAAACCGCTCTGTCATGTAATATGTCGCTTTCTTTACAGGCATGCAAATATTCTTCTGTAATGTTATTTATTCATTAATTTTAGTGTATCTTTGTAGGGAATGATAATATGATAATAGATAGCAGATAAAAGAAGACTTTTGCACAGTACTGTGTGTGTGTGTGTGTGTGTATATATATATATATATATACACACACACACACACACACACACACACATCAGCCATAACATGACCAACATGACCACCTGCCTAATATTAAGTAGGACCGAAACAGCCCTGACACCTCAACAGTCCTTCACTCCAATAGACTTCTGAAGGTGTGCTGTGGTATCTGGCACCAAGTCGTCATGTGGGGCCTCCATTGTTTGGGCATGTTTTTCCATCAAAATGTTTTTTTTTTATCTCCAAAAACAGGCCACCTTCTTCCATGGCTCCATTATCCACTTCTGATGCACATTGTAGGCACTTTTGGTGGGGACACGGTTCACCATTGTACCCTGACTGTTCTATAGCTACGGCAGTCTCATGCACAGCAAACTGAAATACACTGTGTGTTCTGACACCGTTTCATCAGAACCAGCATTCTGGAATACTATTTCTATTGAAAGTTTTTTTCAGGAAGTTGAGCGACAGCATCTCTTTTGCTGGATTGGACTACACAGGCCAGCCTTTGCTCCCCACTTGCTTTAGTGAGCCTTGGCCACCCATGACCCCGATGCTAAAGTAGTTCACAGATTTTCTTTTTTTGGAGCATGTTATAGGTCCTGACCTCTGCTGACAGGGAACATCGCACAAGAGCTGCTGTATTGGAGTTGCTCAGTCCAAGTTGTTCAGTCATCACAAATCAGACTTTATCTGAGTCGTCATATCCTTACACTTACACCATTTTTTCTGCTTTTTTCAACTTCAGGAACAGAATGTTCATTTCCTCCCTATTATATCCCAGTGTAATGAAAAAAAAAGTTTTTCAATTCATCTCTCTGTGGTCATAATGTCACAGGCTGAGATCTCACTGTATTATTATCATATGGTATTTGACACTTTCTGTACGTGTTCTCTTGTTAAATCAGGTGATCAGTATTTACATGGGCATCACTGTGAACTTGGTGGAGGCCTGGGAGCCTTATAAAGCAGCCAAGACTGCACTCAACTACACCCTGGATGCAGCAAACATCAAAGAGCAGGTGTGTATGTACAGTATACACACAACAGCAGCTACACACAAAGAGTTACATGTAGAGTCACAGCATCATAATATGGGATTGAACTGGTATTAGGCACAAGAACTGTTATTTCCATATCAAGTGATTTCTAATAAAAAATTATGTCATACATCTTCTGTTTTTTTTCCCCCACGATAATTATTGTCTCACATCATGTACAAATGAAAGTGCAAAAAAAAAGGTACTGTAATAAGACAGCAGATATCTTCGTTCATTTAATATAACTAGATTTGTATTACAATATAATTATATAAAATATATTGTTTCAAATCTAAAACTGTATATTCTCAGTTTATTCCTACAATATTTAGATTTTTTTAAGCAATTTTTTTTAGAGTTTTGTTTTCGTAAAATTATGAGTGTAGTCTAGTTATATTTTGAATGTTTTTCTTGAAATATTTTTGGTGTAAAATTGATGTTTATTCTTGTAACATTTAAACTTTTTTTTTTTCCCAATTTTTTTCTCATATTAAATTGGACCTTAAAATTATTTCCTCACTTTTTAAAAAATACTTTATTCTTGTAACATTCGCATTTTACTATGGACATTTCTAATTTTTTTTCTATTGAAAGTTTCCCTAATACTCCTTCATGTTGCTTTAATAAAGTTTATTAAATAATTAATTTTTTTGTTTTTGCTTATGTAATTTCTATTTTAATATATGAAAAATGTTCATGTCTTGGGATTATTTTATTTTATTTAGATTAATATAGAATTGTAAATTTTATTTATATTTATAAATATAATTTTATTTATAATGGGATGATTAGCATTTTTTTTTATCTGAGATTTTTAAGGTTATTAAGGTAAAAGTAGCTAATATTTGTGAATAATATTTCAAAAATGTCATTAACAGGATCTCTAAACATGTAAATCTCATTAGTTTTTTAAATAAATAGTTTCTATGAATAATAATTGAGCCGCAGATAAAGTATGTTTAGTATATGTTTAGTGTGACAAGATAAGCAGGTGTTGCTGTATGAACGCTGCTGCAATTAAAATTCATCAGCATTTCTGATTTGAAAATATTGACTAAAAGCGCATGCGTGCATATTTGCAGGCTTCCCGCTACGCCTCCAGCGTGGAGACCCTCCGGGCGCAGGTGCAGCAGCTGCTGAAGGAGGGCTTCCTGAGGGAGGAGATCGTCCTGGACAACATTCCCAAATTGCTGAACTGCCTGCGTGACTGTAACGTCGCCATCCGCTGGCTGATGCTGCACACTGCAGAGTCAGGTCTGAGCCACGTCTCTTCGGCTCATTTAAAACAGATTTTGAACAAAGGGCTGAATCATGTGAATAACAGATGTGTAATTTTTTTCCTCCACAATTATTTAATAAAAATAAAAAAAAGCTGTTCAAACTAGTCAACGTGTGAGAGCCCTGTTTCTTCACCATTCATCTGGTTTGAATTTATTTTTACTGCCCACAGTCAGGGAATAAGAGAGTTTGTAATCACTTGTATAGAATGTATTCTTCATCTTATGTCTTCCAGTGTACGATCCGAACAACAAGAGACTCCGTCAGATCAAAGATCAAGCGATCGGCGACTCCAAGTACAACCCCAAGATCTTGTTTCAGCTGCTCCTGGACACGGCTCAGTTCGAGTTCACACTCAAAGAAGTGAGTGCCAGAGGTTGCACCTTTTTCTCACATTTTCCCACCATCACTGTTTAATATGTGGGGTGTTCAAGTCAAACCGGGACTTTGGAATTTTTTTAATTTCTTGTGAATAAAGCTGTACATCAGAAGACCTCAAGCACAGTACAGTGACGAGACTCTTAAATTATATCTGCGAATGACAACTCTAGCCGAGATGGCTCAGATAACTTGCCGACTTGTGGAAGAGACGCATCTGTCTGTGGAAACTACACACAATCATTCACCAACAGCACTTGCACATTACAGAAACTCACCTGGGAGTTATTGCCACATCCCCAGCACACTCTTGCCCTCGCTGCAAGCCATTTACACGTTTGGCCCATTAAAGGAGTTCCTGGGAGGCAAGTGTTTCAGATAGGAAGCAGACAGTACTATCTAAGAAAAACTACCCAAGCATTAATGAAACACTAGGATGAGTGCATTAGTGTAGCCGGGGATTCTATAGAGAAACAAAGATATTTTTACTATGTTCTACATTATCAAAAGTCCTGGTTTTATTTGAATTTGAATGAGTTATAATTCAAATAATGCACCGGTTTACCAGAAATTGATATGTTAATGTTTAATATTTAAAGTCGAAAGAATTCTGAAAGAATGTTAAATGCGTGTCTGTATCACCGTGCTGTTTTGGTATCGTCCAGATGTTCAAGCAGATGTTGGCGGAAAAACAGCTGAAATGGGAGAGCTATAAGAAAGAAGGGTCGGAGAGGATGACCGAACTGGCCGAGGTGTTCTCTGGAGTCAAGCCTCTCACTAGAGTGGAGAAAAATGGTTCGATTCTCTTTATTTAAACCAGACCACGCAATCAGTCTGACTTGCCCATGTTTTGCCATTTGCCTTCTTCTTTTTGACTGAAGATTTTAAATAATAATGACTAGTGAACTAAAAGCCATTCAGTGGCTTGAGCATAGAACCAGTATATCTATTTATCTGAGCTTATGGAATATGAAAATAGTGATTTCTGTAGAATTTAACTAAGAATCGACCATCAGATTAGTCTTGAATTAGCTTTTTATTTAGCTGTGACATAATTATATATATATTTAGTATATAGAAACGTAATTTAACATTAACAATGGTTAAGGCGTTTGATTACTGATCGGAAAGTCCCAGGTTCAAACCCCAACTCCATCAGGTTGCCACTGCTGGGCCCTTGAGCAAGGCCCTTAACCTTCAACCTTAACCATAAATCAGAGTTATTTCCCATAAAAGCATGCCCCAAAGCTTTTTTTTTATTTCTCTTAAACTGCAGCAGGATGCCAAGTATAATAATGTTTCAATTATTACTGAAACAAATAAAATTATATCCATTTATAGTTACATTTATTGGTTCGAAACACCCCAAAACAAGTTAGTCCCAGTTGCCTGTCTTTTATCTCTAGAAGTTCTGATGATTTTCCTGCAAAATTGTTACCGTACAATGCATTAACACTGGAGACTCCTTCCTCACAAAAAGTGTCACCACATCAACAGTTGCAACAGTAACTTATTTAATGTTTATTATTATATAAGAGCTGTATCAAAAGTAATGCTCAGTGTTGTAACTGACATGGTGTTCAAATTTAATTTTACATGTTGCAGTAACTTTTTCTCTGTAAACAGGTACTACTCAACACAGTCTCTGTCACAAGCGATGCATTTGTGCCACTGTTTGAACCCAGCTCTCAAATCCTCAGTAAAAAATCCACTTTGTACAGTTGATGGTATTCCATTGTGCAGTTTGTCAAAGTGATTTTTTTTAAAGGAGATTCAAGAGTCGGGTTCAACAATGGCACACATGCATCACTTGTGATGGAGACTACTGCATATTACATTTAATATATGTAGTACCTTTGTAAGAGTTACACTACCAATGTGTGCAATTTCAACCATCTATGTCAGTATATAAAGCAGATATGACCACTTAGGCTTTTATTATACTACAGTCCTAATACTAACATTAGATGGAGCAAAGTCCATGTAAATTAGGTGTCATTATAAAAAAACATTAACGCTTTCCTATGAGCGTATTATGATAAACTTATCCCTCAGTCTGGATTATTGATCAGAGGGGTGGGGTTTAAACCCCAACACTCCCAAGCTGCCACAGTTGGGTTCTTGAGCAAGGCCCTTAACGCTCTGTGCTCCAGGGCCCCTCTGTCTTGTCAAGTTTGACCCTATACTCTGGAAAAAAAAAAGCAAAGAAAATATTTTTATTGTATGTAGGTGAAACTACTTTCAGAGCTGCTGTTATAGAAAATTAATCAACACCTTCTGATGAATCAGATTTGAAAATCCAGCGGGTCTGTGGTATAGTTAAGAAAAAAGCTGTTATAAGTCGTTTTCTCATTATGTCTTGCTGTTGCCTCCACAGAAAACCTGCAGGCGTGGTTCAGAGAGATCTCTAAACAGATTGAGTCCCTGAACTATGAAGACTCCACAGCAGCCGGGAGGAAGACGGTGCAGCTCATTCAGGCTCTAGTAGAAGTAAGAACTGCTTTCTTATTCGTTTAGTTATACTCCATATAATCCGACATTTTACTTAAGGAAATAAAGTGTTTTGTAGTTTAAGGAAGGTAGTTTAACCTTAACACTAAGGTTTTATTTATGTATTAAAGTACGCCACATCATCCATTTGCTCTGTTCACAGGTACAATTACTGTGGATTATTAGACTTAGATTATATGAGGTTTCTGTCATTATAGAAACTTTAATATTAAACCCTGAGTGCCACAGTGGTAAAGTGCTCACCCTTTAAATACCGGGTGATGCTGTAGCATCCAAAAAAAAACCCTGTTCATCATGATTTAATACAGCAATAATCACTATAATAAAGACAGTTTCTCATCAGTGCGTAATGAAATAAATGGAAAATTCTTGCGCTGATGTTTTTCAGTAAGCACTTTCTGTTATCTCAGGTGCAAGAGTTCCACCAGCTGGAGTCGAACCTGCAGGTGTGTCAGTTCCTGGCCGACACACGCAAGTTCCTGCACCAGATGATTCGCACAATCAACATTAAAGAGGAGGTTCTGATCACCATGCAGATCGTGGGGGATTTATCATACGCCTGGCAACTTATAGATAGGTAAGGTCTGCTTTCTTAGTGAGAGGTGACAGGAGGGACACAGATATCCTGTTAAAAATGTAAAACGGACGAATCAAACCTGAACATGTGGTTCAATACTCTTTACCTTTTAGTTTCACATCCATCATGCAGGAGGGTATCCGGGTCAGCCCGTCTATGGTCACCAAACTTCGAGCGACGTTTCTGAAGGTATGGCATATGGTATTATGAATCACGACGACGTGCTTGCAGTCATACAGTAGATGTAGATGTTTAAACTAAACTTTGCATCTGCTTCAAACAGTTGGCCTCAGCTCTGGATCTTCCCCTGATGCGCATTAACCAGGCCAACAGCCCTGACCTGCTCAGCGTGTCACAGTTCTACTCTGGAGAGCTGGTGGCCTACGTCAGAAAGGTACTGCTAGTTGTTAATGTTATTTGGACAGGAGTTTGCTGTCAAGTCAAACTTTTGATTGTGCAGAGTAACAGAACACCATTAGGAGAGTAAAAACTCCCTTTATTTCTCTATATAATCTCCTGCTTTACTAATGCACTTATCCCAGTGTTGCAGTAGTGCTTGGATACCATCAAGGTAGAACTTTTTTTTTTTCAGTCTAGCCAGGCCATGATGAGGCTTCCTGCTTCATGGCTGACACGCTGGCCTCCCAGGAACTCCTTTAATGGCCCAAACATTTGTAAATGACTTGGAACGAAGTCAGGATGTAGCCAAGTTGATATAATGTGCAAGTGGTGTTGGCTAAAAATAATTGCGTGTATAGTTCTCACAGACAGATGCGTCTCTACTTGGAATGTCATCATAAGTTCTGGTTTGACTTGAACGCCCCATGGAGTTTCTACCCAAGCTGCTAATAAAGTTTATTGTAGACCTAAAGTTAATAAAAATTCTCACTTTTCCTGTATATCGTTATGTTAAACCTAACAGTCTTATATAAAAGTAGTTGTTAGAAACACATTTGTCCCTGAACATGAAGTTCGTCCTACCTTCAGGTTCTGCAGATCATTCCAGAAAGCATGTTCACCTCGCTGGCTAAAATCATCAAGCTGCAGATCCATGATATCATGGAGGTTCCTACACGGCTGGACAAGGACAAACTGAAGGACTATTCCCAGCTTGGGGCTCGCTACGAGGTCAGAGTTCTAGCATTTTTGTGTGCATATTTATCATTTTATTTTAACTGAAATGCATGACTTATACTTATTTGTTTTTTGTCAGGTTGCCAAACTCACCCATGCCATTTCCATCTTCACTGAAGGAATTCTGATGATGAAAACGACACTTGTCGGAATCATTAAGGTCTGTAAAACTTTATGAAGTTGTATATATGTTGCGTTTCTATGATGATGTTACGCATTTGATGATGATGCGCAATTATATACAGTATACTACTGTGACCTTATATACTGTATGGTGCGGCTTTAGGTGGATCCCAAGCAGCTGCTGGAGGACGGAATAAGGAAGGAGCTTGTTAAAAGAGTTGCTCTTTCTCTACACAAAGGTCTCATCTTCAACCCCAAAGCTAAAGTAAGTGCAGAACTCAAGACTTTAGTGTTTTATCTTTGTAGTGAAGTCACCAGGCCATGCGTAATCAAAAGTTTATTCCGAATGTAAATATTTTTCATTTTCAGATTTTCATACATCTATTAATATATAGTGCAATAGACGTATTTCCTCCTTTTGAATATTACATGATAGTGTCAAATAATGTAAAACGGATTCTTTTTTTTCCAGCCGAGCGAGCTGATGCCCAAATTGAAGGAAATGGCCGCCACCATGGACGGGTTCTATCGCTCCTTCGAGTACATCCAGGACTATGTCAGCATCTACGGCCTGAAGATCTGGCAGGAGGAGGTTTCCCGGATCATCAACTACAACGTGGAGCAGGAGTGCAACAGCTTCCTCAGAACCAAGGTTTCCTCACTGCTCCATCTGTATTACATTCGCTTTTACATCTGTTTTTGGATTTGTAGTTAAATACACATTAGATGGCTGCTATTGATGTAAGATATATAAGCTGTTGCTTTTCTGGTGAAAAGCCAACAACAACAAAAAACATCATATTTTGTTGCATTTCTCTGGAGGTCAACTTGTACGCAGGTCATATGAATAGGTACAGATTATTAGCTACTCTTTAGTTTAAATGGAAAAGTTCCTACTTAGCAGACCTTTATATTAAGAGGTTAAGGTCCTAACTAGCTAGCCAGAAGAATAAGACATATAAAGTTAGCTTTAGTTATTTGTTGGTTAGTTGGTTGGTTGATTTTTAAAAAGTAAGGTCCTAGCTGGAAATTTCCCTACCCAGCTAGCCTGTAAAATAAGATGTTAGCTTTTTATTTTGAATAAAAAAGTTAATTTCTTCCTAGATAGTCTATAGAATGAAAGGTCCTAGCTAAAGTTTAAAGAATTAACTTCCTAACTAGCTATTCTGTAGAAAAAGACATGTAAGGACAAAGAAAACATAATTTGCTAATCAACCGGTTTAAAGAATAATACGTCTTAGCTTAAATAATAATAAAAAAAATAAAAAAAATAAAAACTTTTTTACTAGCTAGTCTGTAGAATGAAAGGTGATAGTTAAATTTTATAGAAAAAAAAGTAACTTCCTTAGCAGCTAACCTATAAAATAAGGCATGTTCACTTTAGTTGGAAGAAAAAGTAAATTTCTAATGAGCTAGTTTCTAGAATATGAGGTGCTAGCTAAAGTTTAAAGACATTAGCTTTAGGATAAAGACAAAATTATTTGCTAGCCAACTAATTTAAAGACTAAAACCTCTTACTGTAGCTTTAGTTTAAAGAAAAAAAGTGAATAGTCTAACTAGCTAGTCTGTAGAATGAAAGGTGCTAGCTTAAGTTTAGAGAAAAAAAGTTTCTTCATTAGCCGCTAGCCTGTAAAATACGGCATGTTAGCTTTAGTGGGAAGAAAAAGTTAATTTCTAACAAGCTAGTCTGTAGAATATGAGGTGCTAGCTTAAGTTTAAAGAAGTAAGTTCCTCCTAGCTAGTCCGCAGAGTAAAACAGTACCTTTAGGATTAAGAAAAACTAAGTTGGTAACTAGCTAGTCTGTAGAACAAGCTACATTATCTTTAATTTTAAGAAAAGGTATGGTAATAAATAGCTAGTTTCTAAAATAAAGGCTATAATCTGCTTTTGTTTAAAATAAAAAAAAATTTTAACTAGCCAAATTCTCTCTAGAACAAGAGGTGCTATTTTTAGTTTGCCAGAAAAACACAGGCTCCTCCTGGCTAGATACAAAATAAGTCAGTTTTACTTTAATTGAATAGTTTCTTAATTTTTTTTTTCTAATAAGAGATGTTTGCATTCTAATAAGTACATGTTCACACCAATTTAAAGCAAAAGTACAGTAGATTCCTATTTTTCTCCACTTGAGAATAAGAAGTATCAAAAGCAGTTAAAAGGAAAAAAAGGACAATTGAGCATCTCTGCTAATTTCAAATTTAAAAAGTCCACAGGGAACTTACATTTTGACCCAAATTTGACTTGACATATTAATTCTAACAGAAAACTGTGTTTAATAATAGAGGACTCATCCCTGGCAGGACATTTTCTGGTGTACTGTATATAAAATAACCGTTCTCGTGCTAATGCGCTGGCTCTTTTTTCTCTACATCTTCATTCATTTAGTTTTCCATCTGTATAGCAATTCAATTAATTTGTTCAGAGTTCATATGTCACCACTAATCATTTTGTCTTCCTCAGATCCAAGACTGGCAGAGCATCTACCAATCAACACACATTCCCATTCCCAAATACGCCCCAGTAGACGAGTCGGCCACTTTCATTGGTCGTCTCTGCAGG
This sequence comes from Clarias macrocephalus, assembly GCA_011419295.1. Classification (NCBI taxonomy): domain Eukaryota; kingdom Metazoa; phylum Chordata; class Actinopteri; order Siluriformes; family Clariidae; genus Clarias; species Clarias macrocephalus. Next base: position 21,755 of record JAAGKR010000961.1, read on the forward strand.
GAGATCCTGAGGATCACTGATCCAAAGTAAGTTCAAATTAAAGGTCAACTTGCTTAAAATCACTATACTTATGTGCAAGCCGTTTCCTATTTTCATTTGTCATTTTTCTTTAGGACAACGTGTTATATAGATCAGATGAACACCTGGTATGACATGAAGACCCACCAGGAAGTGACTAATAACAGGCTGTTCTCAGAGATCCAGGACACTCTGGGCACATTCGGCCTGAACGGACTCGACCGTCTGCTGTGCTTTATGATCGTCAAGGAACTACAGGTTTGTCTATTAAAGTTAATAATATGTTAAACATTAAGCATTAGGATGTTAGAATAATTAGCACTAAGGAATTATATTGCTTTTCCTTTTCAAAAATATTATGAAAAATAGAACGGAAAGTGTTCGTTAATATTCTGCTTCTTGAATGATAACAAATCATCTTGTAAATGTAAATTAAAATACGTTTAATAACTCATACTTTGGCTTGTTTTTATTCCAGACTTTCCTGACTGTACTCCAGAAGATCATCCTCAAGGACAAAGCTGTGGTCGATGTTTTTAAAGCCCTGCTGAACGCTGTGAATCCGGTGAAAGGCATTGTGGGTAGGTTAACACTATAGTTAAAGTATTCAGTAAGTTTGAACTTTTATAAGAGCCAGGTCTTATAACAGGCACACTGTAATAGAGTCACAAAATAAAATCAGAGAATATTCCAAGATATGAAGATGTGTGTTACATAACTTGCAAATATAAACATGGGATATTTGTAGCATTTTGTAATTTTGCATAATTATGTAGAACGAACGAGATGAAAAGGAAGCAACACTAATAACTAATACGTGTTATCAGACATTTAGAGCCTTGTGTTACACTATAGATTTTACACAATTATAAAATGACTTGACTCATAGTAAAGCAATTGATTTGTCTTTTTAACCACACAGCCACAGCGAGCAAAGTGTACGCTAACGCCGTAGCCAAAACACAGAAGGTCTGGCCTGGATATCTGGAGTCCATTATGAAGGTTTTTTTTTTTTTTCTTCTACTTTTCACTTCTCATCTTCATTTTTGCCCACTCCAGTAACGAAAAACTTGAATCATTCTAAAGGTTAAAGTTTTTTTTTTCTTCTGTTTTTCTTTTTCATTAATTGTTTGTAAAGGCAAAATACATTTGTGAATCACTTTACATTTATTTGTGAATTATGATCTTGATCTGACTCCATATTCACGTGAAATAAATGTTTTATATTAATACTGTTCAGCTAGCCTAGTTGCTAGTATTACTGCTTTTGCAGTGTGTGCATACCAACAGTCTTTTTCCATAATGACCGACTCCTCCTGAATGGTCTGATTAGCTCTGTTCATGTTACAGGTGGGTCAGATGCAGATCCTGAGGCTGCAGATAGCAAACGAGTTAAACTACTCATGCAAGTTTGACTCCAAACATCTTGCAGCGGCTCTGGAAAATCTGAACAAGTGAGCTACTGTAGCATCATTCTTGTCAATCAGTATTCATTATTTTTGCACAGAATGAGTTCTTTATTTTTAAGTGCATCCTTCGGGAGATGCTGTAGCCTCTCGCAGCCGAGTGTATCCTTTTCTCACTGTTTTGTGTTTTTATTCCCCCAGATCTCTTCTCGCTGATATTGAAGCCCACTACCAGGACCCGAGCCTGCCGTACCCTAAAGAGGACAACACCCTGCTCTATGAGTTCACTGCCTATCTGGAAGCCGCTGGAATACACAACCCTCTGAACAAAGTCAGTCACATTTGTAATATATTGTTCAAAAATATAAATTTTTTTATATTGGAAGATATCAGAAAGATGATTGTTTACTTTTGCCTTCGCTGCAGTAAATTTCAGCAAAGATCAGAAATATGTTTAATATTTAATACTCGAATGCAGTAGAAATGTTACGTTAGATTAAATAAATTTAAAACTGAGGTTTGTATATATGCAGCACCTTCAGGTCACATCTGTTTTTCCATCATTTATTACCGTCATCAAAACCGTTTTTTTTTTTTTTTTTTTTTTCCAGATCTACATTACCACCAAGCGCCTGCCGTACTTTCCTACTGTCAACTTCCTCTTCCTCATCGCCCAGCTGCCCAAACTCCAGTACACTAAAAACCAAGGTTCCACCTTCCAGAGCCCCTGATTCTATTGATTCTACTACACTTTAGATAATGATGTAAATCAGGTCAGAGTTCATCCTCGAGTCTGACTGACCAGTGGTGTGTGTGTGTGTGTGTGTGTGTGTGTGTGTGTGTGTGTGTGTGTGTGTGTGCAGGGATGACGTGCCGGAGAGCGGCTGATCCAGTAGACTGGGTTCCTCTCGTCCTGGGTTTACTTACACTGCTGAAACAGTTTCACTCCAGATATACCGAGCAGTTCCTGGCTCTCATTGGCCAGTTTATTCGCTCCGTCATGGAGCAGTGCACCAGGTATTGGGCTCGAATCCCATCCTGAAATGAATCTTCAAAAAATTTGGATATGATTAAACTTCAAACAAGGATAAATGTTGTTCTATATATGTAGCCGATCTTTCAGAATAAATTCAGTGGTCCATATATTCAATTAAGATCATTCTCTAGGTTTAGTGCCAAAGCAAATTCTTAACCCTTTTCGCCTCAGGACAGTTGATCTAGGAAAGGGTGTCTAAATAAATGCTTTTCATTTAAAGCAATCATTTATTTCATATACAAAGTATATATCACATTTCTATATAAAAAAAAGTGATCATGTCCTAAACATTATTTTGCATATAAGATGGTGATTTTAAGAGACACTTAGCACATTCTTTTTTCTTTTTTTTTTTCTTTTTTTGTAGCAGAGCATAAAATGCTTAAATTCTGCTCCTTATACAGTGCACTACAATTAAACCTTATGTAATGAGAATATAGGATACTGTGCAAAAGTCTTAAACCACCTCTGATTTCTTCCCATTTTGCTTCCTGAGAGACAGACTTTTTTCTATTTTGAATGTTGTCTCAAGCAATAGGTCTCCAGGCTTCCTGAAGGACTTTTTTGGCTCACACTTTCAGTTCAGTTTTTGTACCTGACCAGTTTCAGATGAATGTTTTTCATTTGTTAAGCCACACATATGAATCATTTAAGCCTGAGAAATATCTTAAGGCATGACTCGGTGAGAAACAGGTGCAGAGGATGACGGATGATCAGGTCTGTGATTAGTATACTGCTGATGGTGAATGCTGAGTTGTGGGAACAGACGAGAGGGGAAATGAGGTTGCTGCTGAGTTTGTTACTTAAACAATAAATTTTTATATTGGAGCTTTATGGACTTGTCAGCCTCTTAAAGTAAAATATTTGTTTACATTTCTTTAACTTAATCTTTATCGTTTCATTTCATTTGAAGAAATGACTGATGGTCCAAGACTTTTGCACAGTATTGTATGGTGTATAGACAGCTGTTTGGAATTAAGCCGAACTGCATTAAGGAAGACTTTATTCTTAAAGATTCTTTAGATTTAATTTTCAAATGTAAATATTAAACCAAAAAAAAAAAAAAAATGGACTAAGAGTGTTTCTTATTTGATACGCAGTCAAAAGATCCCGGACATGCCAGCTGATGTGGTAGGAGCGCTGATGTTTTTGGAAGACTACGTCCGCTATACAAAGCTATCCAGAAAGGTAATTATTAACAACAACAAAAACATTACTGGTTATCAAATCATTTATTAACAACAGGGCAGAGCAGGTAAAACTGGTCTTAATGCTCAAAATGTGTCTTTAATCATCTCTTTTAGTAAGGAACAAAACATTAGCAGTGCGCTGTTCCAGGAAAATAATCAACAATGCAGTGGTGTAAGTGGTTGCAGCCCAACATAAAGGCATTGCATGCACCCTGGAGGTCATTATTTCGATTTAACAGCACATCAAAAAGTTTATATTCCACTGGAATCTGACGAACATTATAAAGAGTCATACTTTTCTATAGTGTTTATAGCTACTTTTATAAAGTGGAACTGCCATAACACAGGCTATTATTATTTATGGTAACAGTTTTAAAGGTTTTTTTTTTTTTCTCTAGAGGTTAAAAAAGTGGAAATGCAGCTTGTTACAGAGAAACCATAATGCACAATGTCTTTCCTGTGGTGGAAAACTTACCCATGACACTGAACTCCGTACATAAATATTAAATAAAAAAAGTGTCCTCAGAAGAAAACTTCACCATATCAGGCCAAGATATATAAAAAACAGCACGGTGTTCGAATTTCTTTAAAAAAAGTTTGTTTATTAGGTGGCTTAGTGGTTAGCGCTGCCGCCTTGCACCTCCAGGGTACGGGGTTTTCAGCCAGGTTCGATTCCCGCTCGGGTTTCCTCCAGGTACTCCGGTTTCCTCCCACAGTCCAAAGGCATGCAGATTAGGCTAATTGCCCGTATTGTGTGAATGAGTGTCTACGTATGTTTTCACTGCGATGGATTGGCACCCCGTCCAGGGTGTACCCCATCCTGTCATGTCACTCTTGCATCACCTGATGTAAAACCAAAGCAGCTGCCATTTACAATGGCGTACAGTAGTTGTGCATGGGGTCTCCATAACATACGAGGACAGAAACATTCATGAGTTTTATTAGTTTCTCACTTTTTTCAAATGATGTAAAAAAACAGTCTGACTTGATAAAAATAAATAATTACCAGTGACTGAAGTTTCTCAACATATACAGTACACCGTTATACGGTCTGTCCTCATAGGTTATATTATGCCAATTTACCACTTATAATTAGTTTGATATCTATGAGTAACTGTAATAATTGTTCTTCATTCTGCTCTTTGCAGGTGGTGGAAGCTCACGTCCCAAGTTTCATCTTTGACGAATTTAGAACAGTGTTGCAATAAGTCTGTTTGTTAACACATTTTGCCTAAACGACTAACAATTAGTTAGTTATTAAAAGTGTAATTAACTTTTCATCTTGTAGTGTTTCCTAATTTTCTGTTCTAATGCAGCTGTACTAAATGTAGAGGTAATTGTAATAAGATGTTGTAAATAAATGTGTCCTTAAAAACATATTTGCTTTTTTACACACACACACACACACACACACACACACACACACACACACACAGGCTGTTCAAGTCAAACCGGGACTTTTGATTGTACAGAACACAGTGAAAACTCCTTTTATTTCTCCATACACTCCCCTGCTACACTAATGCACTTATCCCAATGTTTCACTAGTGCTTGGATACCATCAACGTATCTACGATACCTTACGCCAGGTCATTAAGCCAGAGCAGTGATTGTACTGCCTGCTTCATGTCTGAAACACTGGCCTCCCAGGATCTCCTTTAATAACCCAAAAATGTGGAAATGGCTTGGAGTAAGGTCAGGATTTGAAGTAATAATTCTCATTCGAGTTCCTATAAACTTGGCAGCTTGGCTGGTATTGTCACTCACGGACATGCAGCATGCTTTAAAGCGTTTGCACCATTCAAATGATTTACTGTGGTCTCATCCCTGTACTGTGCTCTATATCTTCGGTGAATGTCAATTGGTTTTATACCTTCATTGACTAGCAAGTCCCGGTTTGACCTGAACGCCCATATGTACTTTTTTTCTTTTTCTTTTTTTTTCTTTCACATTTCCACAAAACAGGTTTTAGTTACAGGCCTACTTGCTGAATTGATCACACAAAGTAATATTGTGTCAATGAAAGGTTTATTTTGTATTAAATATATTACATTACTGAATGATAACTGTAAGAAAAAATATGGGCGCTGATTGTTTGTATTAAGTTTACATACAGCGTAGTATGAAAGAAAAACAGCCTCGTACAGAACTAGCATCAAGGACTAAAGAAAGCAAAAAGAGTTCATGAAACAGACAAACATAAGGCATTTATGACGTCTCCTGAAGCGGGTGCAGAACTCTCAGTACGGTGTTTCCCGTTCTCCAAAGAAAACAACCCTGAAACGTGTCCAATTACGCGGCGTGCATAAAGTTGGTGGATCTACATGGTCACTGGAGGGTGATCGACATGGTCAGTGACGGCAGTTGTGCTGTAATCGTCGGCTTAAATCACATTCAGGAGTGTGTTTGTTCTCAGGATCCTTAATCGCTATCTGTGTAATATTCGCAGCAGTACAGTAGAGGACACGGTGCTACTCAGTCACGGCAGCGGCGTTAAACCAGGACAGCGAGATGCTGAAAATATTGCTTGAGATGTTTTTTTTTTTTGTTTGTTTTTTTTCCCAGGTGGATTTGGATTTAGCCTTCATCAATGTAGAGCCATGCACTTGTATTATGCTGCGAGAAAAAAAAAACAGCTGTGTGTGTGTAAAGAAAAAAAACACACTGTGAGCGTAAAAAGGCCTGGTCACGAAAGAAAAAGTAAAAAATTTGTGCTAATCCGTATCGGTATTCACGAAGACCTAGTGTGGGAGTAATGCACTTAATTGCGGAGTGGTTTACATGTCAGGGTAGGAAGAAGGAGCTGGAGACACGGTTGTAGGAGGATACAGTGTGAATAAACAAACGTAGGATGAGGGGGAAAAAAAACAGGCAGGATTTAGGATATACTGTATGAAACTAAGTACAATACTGAGTCGTTTTTCGTAGGACGCCTCATGGCCTCAGCATGGTGATGAAGACAAAACCATCTTTACGAGCGACAGTTCTTACAGTACAAGGCTCCGGTACTGCAGGTGGCGCCGTTATCGATCGTAAAAGTTGGAAACCCCGTTAGCTTCGCATTTTTACGGCATCGCGGGCGAACTTTATTTCAGTCTAAACTATCCCGAGGCCTCAGATACCGATGTTCCGTTCATGGTTGTATCTGACTTGTTATTGTAAATCAAATTGCATGGGCTGGACTGGACATCGCAAAATGAGACCAATAAGATTAGTATTATACTGTATATGATTTACTGTACACGATGGTGGTGGATGAGCTATAGTTTAGATTTTTAAAGGATTCGAAAAAAGGATATAAAACTGCTAACGGAAATGATTTCATGTCACATCCCTTCATACTTCATTTAAAACTTTCCCGGTTCATGGACGTCTTTCTGTTTCTTCTGAAAAAAATAAATAAATAAAAAGAAACGAACAAATCTACAGCTATTAGATCACCCGTCAGCAAAAAAGAAATACATTTTTGCATCAAAGGTCAACGCAACACTTCCTTATTCTTACACACACAGCATCAGATATGTTTCAAATCAAACGGATTAAGAAGCCTAGTCAAAGATTTAGGAAATACACAGATGAATCAAAACCGAGTCGATATACAGACGATTCAAAGTGAACGCACAAACAAGAAGTGGAGAATGTTTCTTCTAAACCCTACAGAGTGAGCAAAAATTTTTCCTTTTAAAAAAGCAATAAAAAAGACAAAGCATTAAAAAAAAAAAAAAGAACAATCACGATTCACTGTCGTCGAGCTATACATATTTACACGTGAGGAAATAAGAGAGCGAGTACGGCGAGGCTGGATGTGTTTCGCTAACGTTAGTGCTGATACACTGTGTGAATAGAGAAGCCCTAAAAGAAAAAGAAATCTTACCAGCTCACGGAAACGTCCTCTGAGACATGCTGTCCCCTGGCCTGCTTGTTAAAATATTAGTTTCTCGTTGTCGTCGTCGTTGTCTTTAGCACTACAAGGAGTTGATAAACGTATTCTCATGCATACAGTGGAAAGTTTCGACGTGCTTTCGAAAAAAAAAAAAAAACAGAAGAAAAAAAAAACTTTTGGATGACCTTCTCTCAACATGGCAACAAGGACACCAATCACAAGACATTATCTGTGCTGCATGAGGAGCCAAGGAGGGACAGAGGGGAAGGACAGGCCGTTCTTGGGCCCCGAAAAAAGGAGGCAGGACAGGAGAAGAGGGACAGGATTAGCAGTCTGGCGTCCCCTGCTTTGTCTGGATGGACAACCGAATGCAGCAGTGCCTGGCTTTGACCTTTGACCCAAGCCAGTCCCTCTGTTTCATTATGGTCTACTGCAGTGATGAGAGGATGACGGCCGTGCTCTTCATCCCGGCGTGCTCCGGTGGACCCGCTAATCCTGGAGGACTTCAATACTTCGGTTTAAATTCATTAGTTTTGTTTTTTTTTTTTTTCTCATTTGTATAAAAGCGGAGGAATGTGTAGTCCTTACGGAGATTCTGCAGAGTGATCGCTCTTTATATTGACGTCTCCCACAGCTGAAAGACAGGAATGACAGAGAGGAATGGATTAACGGATGCAACCTAAAACAAGACAAGCTACGTTCATTTAGGACGTAGCCGATGAGCTGCGTTATTGGAATATATACTGTAATGCACATGCTTAGGGGACTCTTTCAAAGTTTAGCCCAGCCTTTGGAAAAAACACCCCCATTAGAAAAGTTAAAGGCTTCTGTCTGAAGTACGGTACGCGCCAAAATATACAGTACTGAGACTCGCGCATCTCGAGTGCGCATCAGCGATTGTCAGCTCCAGACGCACGTGTTCCCAGAAGTAAAAAGGACGTTGTGTTGCTCAGATGTTGTTGTTGGAAATGGGTCTCTCGACGGAGGGAAAGTATCCATAGTTAAGTGTTTTTCCCACTCATACAGAAGTGGTCATGAATGGGAACTGAGTTAGAAAAAAGGGTTATTATATAGGGTTAAGGTTATGGGGATATTCCTTCCATACCCGTCCCATTCATCCCGATCTTATACCACCTGATGGGGAACATTACAGGACAGCGTGTTCAACTGCGAAGATCCGCCAAGAACTGCGCCTGCATTACGCGAGCAAACTGTCTCCTTTTGCCGGAGTCTGCAGCGGCCTTTGTTTCCCGGAATCCGGGTTGAGAATTCGCATGAACGATAAATAAATTGTCTACAGCGAGGCGGTGCACACACACTTCGAACACTTACATTACGCATACCGTGGTAAATCAACATGCTAATAGTGTGTATGTTTCTTTCAGGAGAAATAAACTCACAGATGACAACAAGGTAATATTATTTGTCTTTTCATTTCTGTACTGTATATTTTGCCGCATACTGTATCGCTTGTGTCAGTGGTGTAGTGGTTAACACTGTCGCCTTGCACCTCCAGGGTCCGGGTTCGATTCCCGTCTCTGTGTGCGTGGAGTTTGCATGTTCTCCCCGTGCTTAGTGGGTGTCCTCCGGGTACTCTGGTTTCCTCCCACAGTCCAAAGACATGGAGGTTAGGTTAACTGGCGTTCCCAAATTGGCCGTAGTGTCTGTATATGTGTGTGCCCTACGATGGATTGGCACCCTGTCCACGGTGTTCCCTGCCTTTTGCCCTAAGTCTCCTGGGATAGGCTCCTCCGCGAGCCTAAATACAGGATTAAGCGGTATAGATGATGAGTGAGTGAGTGCACGCTGCTCTACTTTTGTGCAAATCATAAGTGGGGTATCCATTTTTGCTCAGTTGCAATTGAAGTGAAGTAACACGTTCACACCTGCGCAGCAGTGACTGGGGAGACAGTAGCCTTGATCAGAAAGTGCTGATAGGACAGTGCGGCCAGCAGAAGCTTTAATATAGTGGAGTGCGGATCATTTTTAACTCACCCTCGTATTTATATTTAAGAAAAGAACTTGTATTTCTTGTCCAAACTTCAGAATAAAGTATGTCTCAAAAGTGAGTACACTACACTCCTCACATCTCTGCAAATATTTAGTTCTATCTTTTCATAAGACAACACCGCAGAAATGACTCTTTGACACAATGAAAAGTGGTCAGTGTAAAGTTTGCATCGCAGTGTAAATTTATTATCCCCTCAAAATAACTAAAAATACAGCCAATAATAGCTGAACCCCTGGCAACAAAAGTAAATATTATAATAATTAAGATCTCTGCCCTTGAGATCCGTGTCTCACCCTGGCGCTCTGTCTGTTGGCCTTCCTCTCCTCATCCGGGAGCGGCGGCATCGGGTACGGATACCTTCGGCTCGAAGCGATTGAGCCCGTGGATGAGGTTGGGGACTTGGCAGGAGACAGCGTCCTGCATCGAGAGACACAGCGTTTAGAATTCTATTCATTTTCATTATGTCTTAGTCTAGGTCAGAAGCTGGCCCTTTTGAACCGTGGGAGAGGTCAGAGGTCACGTGTTGTTACTGTAATATATACTGTAGCATCTGAGGATGTTCCAGAGCCCAGTGCATAAAGTGAAGCAACACAGAATAGGGGGGTGATGCTCAAGGATAATGTTCACAGACAAGGACACGACACAAGACAAGCACACAGAACAGTGAGCATGCAGATGAGCTGGAGTGTGTATATAATAATAATAATAATAATAATAATAATAATAAACTATAATCTAATGCGGTGTAACTTCCATTAAGCCTAGCTTGGCTCATCTAGCTTGGATTCTTCACACAATCCACAGTAATCGGGGCGAAAAAAGTCTTCCTATTGTGTAAATGGACCATGAATAAAATTTTCTTCGTTTTGTGATTTCTGAGCAAAGCCCATCAGATATTTTTCTTCATCTGGTACAATGAGGATGAAATCATTAGCTAATGATTTGCATTGAATTTTGTTGTTTTTAATAGCACAATGCACTGCTTCAATAAACCTGTAATGCAGAGATATGAAATATAGATTGAGCATTATATTTTTTAGATTGGAGCGGGGTCCTAATAAACATTCTGCACCAGATAAACTGAGGGACATCCTCATACCAAATTTAAGGCTGATATTCAATATTTTCTAGACAAAGACAGCACACTGACCTCATCACTTTATTGTTAGTTTAATTTTGGAATCAAATTTAGTGAGTTTTATGAAGGACGTACAGTACTTGGGCAAAAGTCTTGCACCACCCCATATCTTTACGGTGTATTAAATTCAATTAAATAATGTAGATTCGATTAAAGAAATCAGAACAAAGGTCTTACTGTGGCAGGCTGCAAAGTGTCTAAAGATACCGTTTAAAAATTCGTTGTTCAGCAGCAACCTCATTTCCCCTCTCGTCTGTTCCCACCACTCACATGATCATCTGTCATCATCTGCACCTGTTTCTCACTGGTTCATGCCTCAAGTTAGATGTTTTTTTTATGCTTAAGTGATTCATAGGTCACTGTGTGGCTTAACAAAGGAAAAAAAATCCTTAAAGCCTGGACTGAAGCCTGAATAACACTTTTACGTAATACTGTATATACAGTAAACCACTCTACACAATTTAGAGAATACACAATCTACTGTTAAAATGGATTACGTCCAACAAGACTAGGAACAAAGCAGGAGTATTTTTTCCTTGCTGCGTAAAAAGAAGTTCATGTTAAGAAAAAAAAACTATCAGCGTTTCATTTAGCAATCATTTATCGGATAAATAATAAACGTTCAGTATCTGCTATTACGAACAGTTCTGGAGTTATTTGGAGTCATAACAGGTTTGTTGAATGCGTACACACACTCATGATGTTCACGTCACTGAGTTTCATAAGGTCAGCCTCCGAACAAACACGATTGCATTTAATTTTTTATTTTTATTTTTTTATCAAGGTAACAATCAGAGGGATGCCCTTAAAGGAACTCCTACAATATGTATAGGTTTAAAACTACACTGAAAAAAAGAAGAACTGATTATACATTAAAAAAAGAAGAAAAAAAAAGGCAAAATGAATACGGGGAGGAATATAAAGCAGTCTGAGGTAATACCTAATATAGGGTCCCTCAGTGTTTTTATTCACATCTTCCACCCATTCAGTTACATAATAGTCTGTTTTGGAGCAAGGGGTTAAAAACCTGGAGGAAGAAGTGGGGCGAGGAGAGACAGATGATGACCACAGAAAGAGTGAGAAGAAGTGAGAGAGAGTGGAAGGAGAAAGACAGGTGAGAGGAAAGAGAAGGAAGAAGGAGTTGGTAAACGACAGTAGAGCAGAGCACAGCACCGACATTTCCTACGGCTCACCAGGATGCAAGTGAGAGAGCCACAGGATGAGGGAAAGAGTGGAAACTTTGGGCCAAGAAGACACAGATAGTGACAAAATAATACTCATCACAAGAATTCTCTATTCTCTATAAATAACTAGGCTCAGTCATTCGCTAGAAGAAGAAGGCCAGAGTGCAGTGTTACAATCCTACGATTAATCTTTTTTTTTTTTTAGGAATGCTTTTAGGATTGGGGTCCTAAAACTCTTATCTCCCTCTTCACTTTCTCTCCACAGCTTTGTATTTGGTTTTGATATGGGATGTAAAATAAAACTGTTTTGTGACAGAAAACCAGCAGAATTAAAAAATGGTGGGCAATTATATATAATAACTATAACGTACAAGGCCTACAGGACTGGTCTACTGGTCTACATTTGACATACAACTGGATTTTATTAGTATAAAACAGGACTGCTGGTGTTATATAACTGGACTACAGGTGGATTATATTACATTCTATTGAACTACTTATGGTGTAAAGATTCTACTGGACTACTTGTGGCGTACTGGACTAATAGTGGTTTATACCTGGACTACTGGTGGTCTATGGTGGACTACTGGTAGTTTATATGGTGGGAAACTGGTGGTCTATAGATTGTACTGGACAGCTGTCTGTATATAACTGCATTACTGCTGGATTATATCAGATTCCACTGGATTACTTGTGGTCTACTGAAGACATAATGGACGACAGGTGGTCTAATACTGGTCTTAACTCATGACTTACTCTGTGGAGTTGGAACGAGGTCGGAATTTCTTTCCTTTCAGCTTCTTCCGGTTGCCACTAATATTCCCTAAAAACAACAACAAAAAAACAACATAGCATGCCTTAGACCTGAAAGCACTAGTGATATATATATCTATATCTATCTATATATCTATATATGTTATTTGCATACCTTGCCATGAGTTGCTCCTGGGCCGTCCGTTTTCACAGATATCGGAAATGTGTTTGGCATCTGGGATTCTCTCACTCCATGAATGCGACAAGCCGTTGGACCTTCAGAGTAAAGCAGCAGACCCACAGACAACAACGACTGTCAAAGACTTGATCTGGCAATGCACGACAGCCTTACACTTTACATAACTGACATGATCCACTTCCTCACAAGACAAACACATCAGGAGTGAAGTGACATGAATAAGAATGAATGATATGATGAATGGTGTCAATGGCGGGAGCATGTGAATGACAGAAGTCACATCACTCTAAAAAGCAGGATGAAAGAGAAGACAGACGGAGAGCCGACCACAAACCACTTAAACAGTATGATTAAAAAAGGGTCCAAGTTAAAAGATGATCACTTACTTACTGCAGCACTATTATTCAGGTGATACAACAACCTGCTTATTACACTTACACTGACACAGAGAGAGGACAGAGTCATTGCAGTTTCAAAAGCAAACAGAGATCAGGCCCAGTACAGAGCAGCACAGAGCCCTTCACTTTATACAGCTTTTTGTACAGTGGCATGGTGCTGAACTCAAATAACTTACCTCAAGTGTTATATAAACTACACTATGTATGATGTTAGGGTCCAAGTAAAAGTGTAGATTGTTGAAATTTATGGGTATTTATTATTTTAGAATTATTCATTGAGTCTATTCTATTTTTAACTGTTTTATTTACATCTGAAATTCTTATTCACACATTTTGTTTCTATCAATCCCATTACACCATACAGTAGTTCTATTTAGTGTGAATAGTAAAATATGTATGCTTGTAACACAAAATCTTAATTAATGCTATATTTTGTATATTAATAAAATAATCAAATTAATATACACTAACAATATGGGCATTTTAAATGGAAAAATAAGAGAGCGACAGGTTAAGGAAAGGCTTTTCCATGAATAAAAATGGCTAGTGTTGGGAAATGTCTAAGGTGTAAAGGGAATTAAACTTGGTAATACACGGTTTTAAGGTAAGTAGACAATTATACTGTACAGTGCATCGTAAAAAAATTATATCATGAAAAAAGTTTCAGAATTTAATTCAAAAAGTGAACTCTCTCTCTGTTAATAATCAAAATGAAAACAACAAAAAAGACTATTTCACTTCACATATAATCAGTTTCACTTTTTTTAATTAAATTGCAAAAAAATTTAATAAACAGAGATTTTAACAATTTTTTTTAGATGCACTGCACATTATAAAGGTGTTTGGCTTTTTTTTTAATGTGGCTCATATAGTGGATTAAAATCATAAAAACTGTTTTGTAGTGGTCCTAGACTTTTGGATCGTCTATGTCTTCATGATGTCTCATCACATAACAGAGACGTCATGTTCTAATCATGGGGGGTTTTACATCATCAAACCCCTGATTAAAGATCAAGACTGATTTGCTTGTACTATATACTATATGCCTACATAATATATTGTATATATTATACATAATATAAAAATAATGCTTAATAGGATGGATTGTCGAAAGTCTTGTTTAAATATCATCTTTAATCCTAATGTTTAATGTGGCTCATTTTCTAACAACAGCACTACCCAGCGTGTGACTTCTAACATTGAAGGCTGACCCATACACACTAAAACTAATTTAAAACTAAACTATACTACGCTGAACCTGTTTATTACATAAAATTGTGTGCTGCTTAGGACTGAGACTGATGATGAGGATGGCAAGGATGAAAATGGGCACAGACGCACACCTGAAGCCGAACAGTGAGATGTTTTGGCTGATGGATGGGATGGAGGTGTAGATCTGCAGGTGAGACAGGTAAGCAGACCTCTTCTTGGAGCTGCTGCCTGAGTTGGAGCTCACGCCCTGCGGCACGTCACTGTAAAACGAGTCGGCGTCGCCTGGCTTCTTTACATAATCCCCTGGTGGCATTTGTCTGAAGAATATAAGCCAGGCTTGAATTAATGCTGTTAAAATTGATATGAAATGTAGTCTTTATATTGGTATTGCAAGATTTAAAAGATATAAACTGGATATTTACACATAGTATTTCAAAACAATTTCCCTAATACAAAAAAAAGTTAAACGAACCGACAGAATCTTCGATGCACTTCGGATTCTGCAAACTGTCGCTGTCTGTAGTTCCTGCATGAGACAAAATATCAAATTAACATTAGTTCACAAATTCTCATTTTATAATTACCATAGAATTGTGATAGGATACAAGATAACTCAGTTCCATGTCTCGATTTGCACTATTCTGCCAACTGAATATTTATTTTCATTCACCTATACTTTGCACATATTAAATGCACGGGTAATCTCCCACATGTACCCTTTTTTTAAAACCATTTTTACATGTCTACTGTGTTACTATCTGAGCTTTTGGATGTCTGAAATTTCTGTTGGGATCAACAAAGTATCTATCTATCTATCTATTATAATTAATTTTATCTATCAATGATTCAGAACTTAGCTATGAATAGCAAAAAAAAAATTCACTGTTTTCATACTAGCTAGATGATTAAAATAGTCAAATCTGTTTGCTTGATTGAGCTCCAGTGATTTACCAGAAATTATCACTATTAAACAATTATATGGCGGCATAGTGACTTAGTGGTGAGCACATTGTCTCCTTGCATATTGAGGGTTAGGGTTCGATTCCTGCCTTGGGTTCTGTGTACATGGAGTTTCCAGGTTTTCCCATGCTTGGTGGGGTTCCTCCGGGTACTCCGGTTTCTTCCCACAGTCCAAAGACATGCACATTAGACTAATTGCCATGCATGTGTATGTTGACTGGAGACGTACCACGGCCGTAAAATACCAATAAATACAATGGACCCCATTAGCCGCGGTCCCTAGTTGGATTACAGAGGTTCCTACTGTAGATAGACGGATGCTGGATGAGACTGAATAAACATCGTTAAAATGTATTAAAATCGTTACATTTTGTGTATTTGTTCTAAACTTTCTTTTAATTTTTTGCTATTTACTGTGTATACCTGCCAGATTTTCTCATCCCCTTTAGTTGATGTGTGAAATGAACCTTTTGTTAAAAAGTTACTTTATTGGTATTGCAATATATAAACAACTTTTAAAATATTTACCTCAGAAAATTAGCATTTTGCTAGTGTTGTTAATATTAGCCATTAATGTATGCTAGCGCTAGAAATGCTAATACAGCTGACAGTAAGAAGTCTGAGGTACTTATGTTTTTTGTCATTAAATTAACTTAGAAAAGGGTTTTTAACAGATATAAGCTCTTAATGATGTATTATGAATCTAAATTAGCATGTTAGCCTGTGAGACGCTATGAAAAGTATATTTTCAAAGCTGTCAACTCATTTCATGCATTGAGCGTGAGACTCACATAATCACTCATCTTCACACACACTGTGAAGACGCAAGCAATATCACTGAGTTTTTAGCTTTTACTGTATATTGAAGTCATCGTCATGGCAGCATTGCAATGTACACAGGTATAGTGCGGCCGGAGCACTCTGTCACCTTATTATCTCCAAGTCAAGAGAAATAATATTCATATGAGCGTAAGCCGGTTGAAATTATGTTAAAATGGGGACTGTCTACCCCAGGGCCCAATGACCGAAGGGGTCCTGGTAATTCTGCAGTGAAATATGAGAGCTATTGATCAAGAGAGGAAGGGCCCTAATGTACAGGGCACAGAGTTGCTGGAGAGCATGTAGGTGGTTTGAATGGTGGGTAAGGTAAGCCCATTTGTTTTTATTTTTTTTGTTTAGGTGAATATTGAACACTAAAATACGCAGAAACCGAGTCATGCAGGGTAAGGGGTATGATAAGTGTTAGACGAAATGGCTGGACATTCGAAATGTGGATTTATGTGTGTGTATGCACAGAACCAATGCTGTTATTTTCAGAATCTCAAAAGTCTCTGAAAAGTTTGCAGCTACATTGTGATATTTTTTACTTTATATTACGAGGTTAGCGAGTAGGGACATCTCATTGAGAGATTTACATAAAGTTTAATAATAAAAAAGGAGTGTTTAGAAAAAGAAACAATTAAAGAGAGAAGGGTTTAGAAGAAGAAGGGACAGAAAGCGTTGATAATTAGCATAAATCTAGTTATATTGCTTTTAACATTTACTTACTTGTAGCCCCAGGCAGATATTGCTAGTATAAGAGCCAGGACAAGAATAGATCCTGCAATTGCACCGATGATGATGTTGGTACTGATAATGCCTGTGAGGGAAAAAAACATGCCATGTTTACTGCTGCAATGAACACACACACACACACACACACACACACACACACACACGCACACACGCACGCACGCACACACGCACACACACGGGAGACATTGTTCCGTTTGGTTAAACTGAACTTGAACGAACCGAACAATATCTCAGTGAGAATATTTCACATTTTCCAAGTAGCACAGAACTAGAATTCATTTATTCACACACACACACAAACGTTGGAAAAGATTACAGACCAAGGATGCA
Source organism: Clarias macrocephalus (assembly GCA_011419295.1). NCBI lineage: Eukaryota > Metazoa > Chordata > Actinopteri > Siluriformes > Clariidae > Clarias > Clarias macrocephalus. The sequence continues at coordinate 39,048 of JAAGKR010000961.1, forward strand.
TTATGGCTTTACAAAACCTTCATTACAGTTCTGTGGTAATATACTGTAGTGATAGGGGCTATAAAACAGGACATTTCTGTTTGCCCTAGACCAGCGTTTCTCAGCCCTAGTCCTGGAGGACCAGCTTCCCTGCATACGTTAGTGTTTTCATGCTAAAAAAGGCTGTTAATTAGTTGATTTGTTAAATCAGGCGCTCTGGGAGCTGAGAAAGCATTAAAATGTGCAGCGCAGTGGTGCTCCAGGAGCAGGATTCAGAACCTCTGCCCTAGACACTGATAGCCATTAAATGATTACAGTTTAGAAGTCAATGACATCCCTTATGTTAAAGAAACGGTTTTAAAAGATTATGCATTTTACTGCATAGCAGACTGTGTATGGTTGTGTGTGTGACAAATAAAGTTAGGAATTATTATTATTTCTTTTTACATTTGAAGGAATACAAAACATACAGTAAAGGATAAACTGGGGAAACAGCACACTTCACAACACACGTACACACACACACACACACACACACACACACACACACACACACACACACACACACACCAAACAAATCAAGTTTAAATAGAGTAAAAATTTACAGAAATGAACAAAAAGAAACCAGGTGAAAGAAGGGGTTGAATAAAGAAGTAAATGAGGAAAGACCGACAACACCCAACAAAGAACAACCTCGAATCTGACCTCACTGAAACTCCAGCAAAAGACATGAGCCGGGGGACAAAGAATGAGTGTGTGAAAATGAAAGCTACAAAACAGAAACAAAGAGAAAAAAGGAAAAAAAACATTTCATCTTTGACTGGTGAATGCCGTGAATATGACAACAGAAATCAATAAAATAAAACCAGAAAGACAAAAGAATGCACTAAATGCGCACATTAAAGCACAAATAGACAGGTTATTTATTCTTTAAGCTATTGTGGTGATACACAGGTAAAAATGCAGAGCTTTGTCCAAAGTCCTGGTGGTGTTGTCCATGAAATACCTCATATATTTGCACCCAGTGGTGGGCAAAGTACACAAATCTTGTACTTAAGCAAAAACAGAGACACCCTACGTAGAATATTACTGAAATATAATAAATAGAAGTCATCCGTTTACATTTCTGCATTTAAGTACAAAAGTATTTACCTCAAAATTTACTTAAGTATAAAAAGTATTGAGTTTGTATTAGCTCACTATAGCTTTTAATCCATAGTAAAACACCTGCTACATGACTGAGCATTTCAAAGAGGGAAGGCAAATCATGCAAGTATGTATAACAGTCAACAAGTGGCTGATTTCACATGCCCCGCACCATTCTGGCCATGTACTGCAATGCCATGCACAGGTGTAGTGAAGTATAAAGTACAGATATTTGTTGTAGGATGCAGTCAAGTTAAAGTAAGCATTACTAAAACTACTCAAGTAAAGTACAGATACATGTGTAAATGTACTTAGTTACTTAGTTACAGCCCTGCTAAATGATTGATTCTGATTGGTCAGACATTCTTGATTAATTATCTGATTAATTAACAGCAGCTATCACTCTAGTCTGGGGAGTTTATTCTGATCCACCCCTTTGAATAAGTGTTTGTTAATTCTGCAGTGTATTGTGCTGCATTACACGCCTGTGTATCGTTCTTGTAACAACGTGCCATTAAGTCTTGTTTAACTAAAAATATATAATGTATTCTAAAATCAGTTCTGATTTACTAAAAGACTTAGCCTTGATATTTACATGTCGTGCCCTGCTCTTCTCACTGCTACAAGTGAATCTGTTTGTTCCTAGTGAACCGAGCTGATATAGGCAATAAAATTCACCTGATGATGTAACTGTAGGTCCAACCACCAGGTAACTGAGGGGTGATGAGGAGTTACAGTCTTCGCCTGCCCAGCCCAGATGACACACACACTTCAATTCGTTGCTGCACACCTGCAAAATACAACACACATGCTGGATCATAATGAATTTCCGTAACGTGCAAGTGGTGGAGCTGAATGATTGTCAAGGATCAGATTCTGCACTCTGTGAATATTCCGAGCCAAGTTGTCCAGGATCATCATTCACAGATGTACAGTCTTCTTTAAAATGTATTTAACATTCAAACGTTAAACTTTGGCTAAAAGTCTCATTGCAGTCCTGTTTTTGAGGTCTTCTGTAAATGTCAAACAGTTTTAACGCCTTCATTCATGCAAATTTTCATTTCAAGCCCTGGTTTGACTTCAATGTCCCTTGTGTTAACAAAAAGTTGCTATTATAGGAATATTACCACATTCTCATATCGTAATATTCCTATAATAGCAACTTATATTAAAAATGCATATATCATACGTAATTATTCATATGGTGGCAGATAAGTTATCATATGCCAGCCAGAAATGAGTCGGCCTCACCGGTTTCAAGGAATCTGTCCGGAAGTGCGATGATAGAAAATGTCTGTCCTGTAAAGCTGTCCTGATGGTGAATAATCCTAATTTTGGAAAATCCTCAACAAAACCGAGTTCACAGTCCGGTACAGTGGAAAACAGCTCTGAGACAACATGGCGTCTGGGATTCCCCTCGTGATTTAAAGTCGCAGAGACAACACTGTTACATTTCACTGCGAGATTCATTTCCTTAGGCGTGATTATGGTTTTTGGCCACATGATGGCAGTGTGGGCAAAGGGGAAAGATGTAGTCAAGTAGATTGGTATGCTGTACGTTGTACATTCGTGTCAAAGGCATATAAGTTTCATTTTGTCTGACTTAAGAACAAATCTGACTTACAAATGTGCTCCCGGAGCAGAACTTGTTCGTAAGTCAGGGACTACCTGTATATCAGTCGGAAAGGTTTGCATTCTTGGTCTAAGGACAAATCAGTGAGACCGGCTTAATTTCAGATTGGGGTTTATTCTCACTTTCGTGCACACATGCATTTCACAAACACATCCTCATCCAACCCAAAGCTTGCATTTGATTCCAGTTATTTGACTTCATCCTCTCATGGACAACTTGGTGCTTCTATTTAAATCTCTTGCTGTTCCCTATAATGGCTACAAAATAATAAACAACATATAAACTTAATGTTCCGTAAGTGTTGTTTGTTACACACATACCCCGTGTCCAGAGCAGATGACTTTGTCGGTGGTCCCAGGGCAGGTGCTGAAATTGAAATCCTGAACAGGGAGGCACTTGTGGTTGAAGCAGATACGGTCAGTGCCACATGCCGTGCCGTCCTCCACATACCCCAGGTCGGTGTCTCCATCAATCATTACATGTCCTCCACTAGGACAGACAGACACACACACACAAGTGCAACTCATTGGTACAGTGTTTGATATACAGCTAGCACAGTGTTGAGTGTGTGCATGTGTGTTTACCTGCAGTCTAATGAAGCACTATGCTGGGCAACAGAAAACGAGGTCAAGCCTCCCTGCAGCTCTCCCAGTCTGGGTGCAGGTGAGATGTTTGAGCAGAGCAGGTATCCACACTGCACATCCCTGAAACACACACATACACAATCCTCATCACATCTCTTTCACAAGGACACACACACATAGCATGTCCCTCTTACACATTCACACTTACTGCTTTTTACACTGGACCCATGTGTCCTTGTCCTTCCCACAGTTCCCTTTCTCAGTTCCCTCGATGTTCAGCTTCTCGTAACAGAACTTATCTGCGGACGTCGCTTCTGCAAGGACATTACACTGTAATTGCAATTTACACTGACACAAAGGATCTTTTTTTCCGAAACGTGAAGCTCAGAATTAATGAAAGTTGATATTATTAACTGATCATTGTAGCACTTACTCTCTCCCCAGATGTACTTGCACTGCCTGTCTTTAGTTTTGCATCGTCCGTTAAAGCACCGTCCCTGAGACAAGCGCATCGCAGACAACGAAGTAGGGTTAATTATATTCTCATCGATTTAGTGCAAGCACAAATAAATATCCCTAATATAATCACCTGATCTTTTTCACAAGTGTAGCCATCCATTTTGTGGACATTTGGAGGACACTGCCGAAGACAGAAGACAAAGTAAAAAGTTAGGACATAGAATGAACTCTTACAGCGCAATTTTGATATGTCGACCGGTGTTGAAATTTTAATAATAGCAGATCTGACAGCTGGTCCGCTTTTACAGGTACTGTATATACAGTACCAATGCACTTGTAATACATTATTGTTTCCATAGTAACAGCTACTACAATTTACAAAACCTTATATAGTAGAGGCTACATGTACTCTAAACCCAGTGATTATTTTCTTTAATGAAAAAGCATGCATTATGGTACTTCATGTTTTGCATGCCTGGATGGCAATACGGCACATGTTTTAAATTGTAAGGGCACTTTATCATGTTTCCTCGGAAGGACTGGAAGCAATGGGGATCATTTAAAATATTCCACACTGTAATGGTAACTTAGGAAGCACTTTATTTTATTGCTTTGCATGTACGGGAACCCTATAGGGTACTGGATCAAATATTTTACACCGTAAGGGCAGTTTACCTTAGAGTAACTTCATCAAAGTTTATTGCATGTATGGGAGCCTATACGGTACTGTATTGCATATTTTACAATGGAAGGCCAAAAAAAGGGGACCAAAGCATGTTTACCTAAATGTATAAAATCCTATAGAGCAATGCATCGGATGTCTGACACTCAAAGGGCTTCTTACATTTAGAGGGCAGTCCATTATGTTTCCTTACATATTTTTAAACCTACAGAGCACTGCATTGCACAGACTTGCAAAAGAAATATAATAAAATGCTTCCTAAGTGCAACTCTGTCATGTTTCTTTGCATGTTCGAGAATTGTACAGAACACTAATTTTTGTTTCTACGATAGCACCATAGAGGGCATTTTATAGTCCAGCACTTTAGTTGTCCTATAGGGCAAAACGATGCATATTTTATAGAACAATGCATCCTAGAGGGCATTTCATCATGTTTCCTACGATCGAAAGGAACCAATATGACACTGAACATCTTGTATAACCTTGCATGTTTGAGAACCTATAGGGCACTATAGGTAGAGCAAGAAAGTAATTACTTCCTCATATTTCATTGCATGTACGGGAACCTACAGGGCACAGCACTGCATATTTTACTCGGACAGACCAATTAAACAAGGACTTCATCATGTTTCTTTGCATGTATGGGAACCTACTGGGCACTGTATTGCCTACTGTATGTTTCACTGCAAGAACGCCCTACAGGGCACCGTTAAATGTTTCCTTGCATAAACGAGAACCCTGAATAGCATATCTTACACTGGAAGGGCACCTCAGAGGACACTTCATAAATATGCCACTATATCACCTATTTTTCAGAACACAAGCAGCCTAGAGGGCACTTTATCATGTCTTATTGCAGTTAGAGGCACAATACAAAATCTGTTTACCATAGGAGCACCATGCTGGCAATTTCAATCTGTTTAATTCTACCAATCGTCCACCAGGGTCTAAACCTAATAATAATTGAATTAAAAAGGAGGACGTTGGACTCCAGTTTCTTGGCAACGAGCTGCACTTATTCTGTCCTATTTATTTTAAGACAAAGCAAGAAATGACTATTTGTAAGACATTCCACAACCTTACTAGTATCTATATGCAACATGAGGTATTATCAGTTTAGTGCTGATCAGAAAAAAAGTGTTTAAAAAAAGGGAAAAAATGTTTGATTTGTAAAATAATGTTTATATTGATGCTATAGCATCAATATTACGCAGCCAGCATTATGGGGGAAAAATGGCAGCAAAAATTACAATCAGTCCAAAGAATGTATAAGAGCGCCCTCACCTGGCTAGAGTTTCCAGTGCAGTTTTCTGGTATATCACAGTCATTAACAGCCTCTCTGCAGATCACACCCATGAACTCCATCTACAGATACAGATACAACACAAACATTATCCATACACAAGTCCCTGTTCTACATGTTCAGGGCTACACACAGATCATACCTGACAGTTATCGCAACAGAGCCCATTGCTGCATTTAGAGCCCTGAGTCAGAGCGCACTTCTTACAGCAGTTCTCTCCTTCTCTCGCACACTCCTACAGAGACACAGAAAGAGAGAAAGAAAAATAAACTCTTTCAGTGTTTAAACTCTTACAGTGTTTAAAGCAAAGAGACATTGAGGATCATTTATCAGTCTTTTAATAACATCATGAACAAATGTTTGCATAAGCCTAACTTTATAAAAAAATTTAAAAACACTGATTTTCTTCATACATGCAGATGTTTGAATAATTCACCTTTGCAGCTTGAGACATATACGATTGTTACTAATACTTGCATTGTTGTCACTTGAAATTGCACATCAAGCTTGCACTGCATTTCACTTATTAGTATTATTCATTTATGCCTTTTTATTTATAATTATTATTTATTTTGACTTATATGCTTTATTTATAGTCTTTTTATATATCTGGGAGCTTTTCGTTAAAGGCATTGCAATAAACTTTCGGTTAGCTCATACATTGCAATCACATCTACAAACCTGTCTTTGTTTTGCTTGATATCTGGAATTTCCTTCAGAATCCATAAGTTACTTACTTACTATGTATGTATCTGCAGTATATATCTATCTAGATTAGTCACGTATCTTATATAGTGCTGGCTCAAATACAGTGTTATACCGTATCAAATGAAGACTTACATCACCTTTTATACAAAAGCATCCGAAATCAAATGTGTTTTACCTATTTCATATTTAATATTTATTTAAATAATGCTTTTAACATGAAAGAACTGGGTTTTCCAAAATCCATATCGAAAAGTGCACTACGTTTTTTATGCCTCGTAGATGACCAGTTGAGCTTCATATCAGTTATGCATACCTTCACACACTTAGGAAAATTAATTTTAAACAGAAGTGTTGTTTTTTTTCCCCAAGAATAACAAAAACACCTCACCGCTGGACTCCCACAATCGCACTCCTCTCCCGGTTCTACAAAACCGTTCCCACACTCTGGAGGATCCAAAAGCTATAAAGACACACATGAGGAGACTGTTAGGATGCTTTTATATGACCTGGCTTGAAAAATAAACGTAATCTTGGAGTAACTTTTCTACTTATATAACTAAAGAGACAAATGCCAACAGACTGATAAATACGCTCTTAGCAATCAGAGCTAATATCGGCTAACTAACTAACCTATGCATCTTATATGATTAGAAATAAGGTTTTATAATAAGATAAAATTCCCTTGCTGTGCCCTTAAAATAGTCCCTCATTGTGTTTCCTGACTGCTTATGTGGTAACCCTTCATTTAGCCTGTATTCAGACATACTGTATTTGAACCCTTTTGTTTGTGAATGTCCTTCCTGTGGTCTGTCTGTCTCACGGTCCCTCCATGTTAATGACGGCTGTGACACAGATTAAATATCGTCTCTTAGCTGATAATAAACAGGATCTTCAGACAACATACGTGCGCATGCGTTCGTCCATCTCTCAACGTTGTTCAGGCCCGGCCAGTAAGTGTATAAGCCGAACAAAACAAGCGATAATTCATATTTTAATTCAACTTAAAACTTAACTTCTGGCAGAAATTCTTCACCTCCGCTGTTGCCTGGAGGCAGGAAATAACACCAGAAGAGCTGCGTGTGTGACCTGACTGTATAGAGCTACAGAAATATCATCATGTGCGACATCTGAACATCCCAGAAATAGCCGAAATTTATTTTAGATACATTGCAGCACTGGAATGTTGACAGGATGTTGTAACCTCGTCTTACAACATGTTCGCTCACTTGTTTTTTTCTCACCGCCACTTTGTCCTCCATATGCTCGTTTTTCTTCTTGCCTTGAGAACTTTCTATACTCTCATTACTACACATTTTCTCCTCCTAATCCAGACATGGCTGCTTCTTTAGTTTAACACTCAAGCGAAAAATCTAACATAGGTCAAAATAAACTGCCATTATCACACAAAGCTGGGTAACCATGCTGTGATTTTGTGAAGCCAATAGGGTCAAACTTGGTCATATGATTAATTAATGTAAAAAAAATGAATGCATTAAAATTTCTAGCTTAACCACATGCGTTAAGCCCTAGTTATAACATAAGTGTGACAAAAACATTGCAATTTATGAACATGTGGTCCACCACATTAGGTGTAATTACTAACAGAAAGTACCATGTGTTTCTTTTTTAATAAATAGCAAACAGTACGCTTGAAGCTTGAATGTCTCCATGGCATTTTCTACCGACTTGTCTATACTATATCCTTGTACCATCCTTATATGGGGGCTGTTATACCAGTATAATTGTACAGTAGTTGGTTGAAGACATTAATTAAATTCATAGTTATCAGCTGTGGATAAAGAGAACAAGTCAGGAGAAATTGCAATGTATAATACAGTAGAGTCCTGGTCTCAGGAGAATAAGAGGTATAAGACACTTTTGTGCCGTTATTGAAAAATAATCAAGCTCTGTGTGATAACTTGAGCTGCATCACTTCTCTCCTATAACAGCATGTCCTCAAGTGTTTTATTCCTTACTTACTCTTCTCACCATTATTATCACCATGACACGTTTTACATTGAAATGTTACAGCATTGCAGTTGCTGTGGGATCTGACGATTCTACAGGATGGCATAAATTCTGGATCCTCAGACATGAAAACTGTAATATTTCTATTAATTCCATAGCCAAGTTGGCTTCGAAACTAACCACAGAAGATTGGACAGAACCAGACCTACAGTATCAATCACTGCACCCCTGTTTACTTTTGGAGTCATCCCAAAGTTCTCCCACACCAACCCACATCATCCGTCCCTCCACTGGCTTCCTATAGCTGTTTGCATCAAATTCCAAACACTGATGCTTTCCTATACCCTGCATTGTACTACATTCCTTCCAATTCTCCGGCATTACTCGGCTGGTCCCACCATCTATCAGGGATCGAGGAAGACATGCATCTAAACTCTTTTCTGTCCTGCTCCTAGGTGGTGGAATGAACTTCCTCTAGATGTCCGTACAGCCGAATCACTGGCAAACTTTCAAGCTTTAACGACTAATATCATCAACGCATGCACTGTAACCCTGGCTCTGATACACTGGGAACGCTCTTGTTTTTGGCATACACACACATGTGCTATGAAGTCAGAGGCCATCGATTTGATAATATACAGACTTAAGCACATTTTTTCATATACAGTACAGACCAAAAGTTTGGACACACCTTCTCATTCAAAGAGTCTGAATTTGTATTATGGCAAGAAAAAAGCAGCTAAGTGAAGAAAAGCGAGTGGCCATCAATATTTAAGAAATGAAGGTCAGTCAGTCCGAAAAATTGGGAAAACTTTGAAAGTGTCCCCGAGTGAAGTCACAAAAACCATCAAGCGCTACAAAGAAACTGGCTCACATGCGGACCGCCCCAGGAAAGGAAGACCAAGAGTCACCTCTGCTGCGGAGGATAAGTTCATCCGAGTCACCAGCCTCAGAAATCGCAGGTTAACAGCAGCTCAGATCAGAGAGCAGGTCAATGCCACACAGAGTTCTAGCAGCAGACACGTCTCTAGAACAACTGTTAAGAGGAGACTGTGTGAATCAGGCCTTCATGGTAGAATATCTGCTAGGAAACCACTGCTAAGGACAGGCAACAAGCAGAAGAGACTTGTTTGGGCTAAAGAACACAATAAAGAACACAATAAAGAAAACTCTTTGAATGAGAAGGTGTGTCCAAACTTTTGGTCTGTGCTGTAGATCCAGACTTACAGTATAACAGCCTACATTATTCCGATTAAAAAAAAAAACTACAGAAACCCTTCTCAGTATCAGTTCAGCTTAATCAGGATGTCGATCACATGAAGAAAAGAAAACAGTGATTTGGTGGGTTGAGTTGCATACTGCTGCCTTGTGCATCATCGAGATTGAAAATGCCGTTACTGCAGTAATGATCCACACACTGGCATTACTGCAGGGCTTTACAGTATATTTGAGCAACGGAGCGCAATAAAGCAGCGGGAAAGGCTCACCTTGGATGGTTTGTTGAACAGACACGATCCACCACCGCTGTACAGGAAGTTGTGATACTCCTCTACGTTACAGTCGGAAAATCTCTTTGGCAGATAAAAGCTAGAAAACAGTGCAAAAACCCACAGAGAGATGCTATGAGCAGATGATTGGACAAACCAATATAGAAAATATTGATAATAGCCACTTAAATACCTACAGTATAAGCAGCTGTAATGTCAGGATGTGTGTTCAGTTACTCAGTATGTATAACGGGACGTTTTGAAGTGTAACTCGTCTATAATTTATGTACAATATCAGTTGTGCAGTGTGAAATAACTTTGTCATTTCTACCACACAGAATACTTAAGGGACAATGTGTGTGTTTAATGACTGGGCGTGGCCTAAATCTGATTTATACTGTATTTCTGTTTTTAAATTATATTCTTCTACTATGGTGGGAAACCCTCGACAATACTGGAAAAACATGTAAACAAGATTTCTAAGCGTCTTAAACACGAAGATAGAGAAATACACGCACAAACATTAACACATACTAATATCAATCCTGAAAACGAACCATAGCTACACAGCTAAAATGAGAGCAAATATAAATGAGCAGAAATGCTGCTGGTGGTTGTGTGTCTCCAGCTCCAGGAAGCAGACAACAGGATGCTCATGTAATGCATCGCTATTTGAGTATGTCTCCAGCGTGGTTAGCATTAGGCCAGCGCTGTCAATCTCAATCTCATTACAGACTACTCGGCCTGTCATGTCCTGATCGCTAGCTGTGAGTCAGAAAGCCTACTCGGTGTTCGCCAGGACGGAAATGCACAGCACTCAGTCTGCTGAATGCTCGTCAGATCACGCTCCACCTCCATCGTTCTCTTCTACTCACACTCATCTTCAACAACACCAGCACTTTCTCATTCTCAGACCCGCATTGTGTCGGGCTTTTAGTTTAGATGTTTTAGGCATCAGTTCAAAACTGTAAATTCAAAATAATGACACATCCAGTGTTTCTGTCCTCATAGCCAAACAGCGTCTCCGGTGTCTGTTTGTGTGTCTGTTCTGTCTGTCTCTCTTGTCTGCAGACCCTGTTTACTCTATCATGTCTATCTTTCCCGATCTCTGTCCGGTTTCTCCGTCTGTCCCGACCAGGTTTTCTTCTCCTGCCTGTCTTGTATATACAGTATCATCTGTACATGTCCTGTCTGTCTGGTTGCTCATTTTGTTCTCTCATGCTTTTACTCATTCTCTTTACCTCTTGTCCGGTACAGCAGTCATTCCCAAACTTACTGTAACATGCATGTGGGCCAATTTTTTATGTGAAAAACTAAGATAATTAAAAGAATATCATATTGTGTAAATACTATGGCTTTGTTTGATTTGTTCTGAAAAAAAAATTTATTTGTGTGTTACAAATGATATCCCACATTCCACATGCATTCCATCTGTCATGTTTCTATGTCAGTTTTGTCTGACCTGGCTTTCTGACTATCCTGTCCCATCTGTCTCTACTGTCTGCCTTTCTGTTTTGTCTGTCTGTCTTTCCATTCTGTCCTGCCTGTCTGGTCTGTTTGTCCACCTTGCCTATCTCGCCCTGTCTTGTCTGTCCTTCCTGTCTGTTTGTCCTGTGCTGCCATTTAAGAGAGAAAACATCACAGGATATTATGTTATAGAACACATTTTTTTGCAATTAAAATTGCAATTCGAATTAAATTATTAAGAGGCAAAAAATTTTTTAATACCAAATGAAACAAATTAATATCAATTGCAATATATAAGAACAATAACAAATATAATAACTTGGAATGTTGGATTGTAACTTCTAAACTGTTGGCGGGGCTTAAAGGGCTGCTTGATTGCTTCTTATGAGAAAGCAACAAACCCCGCCCATCAAATGTATAAAAACCTCAGGACTCGTCATAATACTTTCATTTAAGGATCCAACACAAGTGACAAATAAAACACAGCAAGTCTGCCAATTCCAGTATACTTATAATATAATTATAATGTCGTTTACACTAATATTATTAACAGACATTTTGTTACAGAAGTTTGATTGAGCCACTTGGGTAGAACCCCTGAGCAGAAGTATTGCTTGAAAAGCTAAAAGCACATGGTGAAGAGCGAAAACCACCGACACACTGTATGTTGATATTTTTCAGCCAGACGTGCTCAGCCCACACTTATGATTCAAGCTGTCATAAGTTCAGCGATGATCTCTGGATCCAGCACAGATTGCACTGCGGCATCTAGTTGAATGGATCTACATGTGAATTCCTTATACCCACTGGCCACTTTGTTAGGAATACCCGAACACCCGCACATTCATGCAATTCGCTCCTCACCAAAACTAGACAGTTAAAGATTGGAAAAATTTCGGCTTGTCTTTTTTATCTTCCACTGTCGATTGATTTCAGGTTAACAGTCTCGCCTTCAATGCTTTTTTGCTACTCACCCACTTATGTACATTATGACAAGCTTTTCTGCTAAACGAGTTTCTCGTTACGTGAAACCAGTCTGGATATTTTTCTTAGATCGCTCTCAACAAGGAGTTTCAGCGTTTAGCATTGCTGCTCAATGTAATGTTTTTGCTTTGACCATTCTGTATTAAATCTAGAGAGCTATGTTTACGTTTTGCGTAAAAATCCGCTGAGATCAGTATTTTTGAAATACCCAAATATTTGGCACCAATAACCCTTCATCCATCCATCTAGAAACCTCTGTAGTTCAATTAGTGACCGTGGAGCCAACGGTGCCAATGGTGACCATTGTATTTATTCCCATTTGTACGCCTGTGGTAGGACCTCCAGTCAACATTAAAACACACTACAGGCAATTTGGGAACGCCAATTAGCCTAATGCAAGTCTTTGGACTGTGGGAGGAAACCTACCTAGCACGGGGAGAACATGCAAACTCCATGCACACAGACCCGACGTAGGAATCGAACCCGGGACCTGGAGGCGCAAGGCGACAGTGTCGCCACCAAAAACCCTGCCACAGTCGAACTCACTAGGAGTCACATTTTCACCAATTCTGATGTGAAGCTTTTGCTCTGGACCTGTCTGATCTTATGCGTAGCAGTGCTTTCAGGTCTTCGGCTGATTGGATAATTGCATGAACGTGCAGGTACAAAAAAGTTGACTTTAAGGCACTAAATAGAATTTTGACAGCTTGATTGTTTCCTTGGATGGGAATGGAATCACACAAATGATTTTTTGAAAGCTTCGATCAGGGATCCTTATCAAAATCCCAATTACTCAACATTCCATCAAACAACTAATAAAAAAATGAGAAACAGATACGGAATAAAACGTAAAAAAGACTGGAGAAAAAATACAGAGGGCTTTTAAGCGCGCTGTATCTTTGCCCATCATTGTGATTTTCGATTTCTTAAGGTGGAGCATTGAGGCTCGGCCAAAATGCTAGTAGATGGAATGAGGAGGGCGTAGATGATCGACAGCCCTCCCTCGAGAAAGCTGATTGGTTGAGCGAGCAGCGCGTCACGGCCAAGCTTCTGCTCACCTGCTGCTCCCATTCGGGATTGAGGGGAGACGAGAAAGGCGTTAAAAGAGACGAGTGATCATATGCACACAAGGACAAAAACACACGTAGACACTCTGACAATGTCACAAGCATGTCCGAACTGTAGCCTTACACCACTAGAGACCACTAGAGACATCATACTGTCAATACAGTCTTCAAAACACAAAAATAATATTTATAATAAAATGATGTTCAATCATTTTTAAATCTATTTCTAATTTATAGTAAGGTGTATTATTATCCACTTATCTCATTTGTATTTATTTTTACATCTTATACAATAAACTCCAAAATTATTGGCACCCTTAATATAAAATGCACATTTTGCATTCTGCTTATACCCATCTTGAAGGATGCAAACAATTCTGGAGCTGACTATACTCTATACAGTATATCGTTTTGGCCCAAACTATCTATCTCATATGACTCCATGGTGGCCTCTGAGGGACACGACACACAGAATATAAAATAACATTTTGTCACAAGACTAGACCAGAGTTGTTGTTTCTGTGACATCCTGAAAATTGAATTAAAAATTTTTTAAACACGTTTTGTACTCAAAAAAAAATAAATAAATAAATAAAATAAATAAATACACTGCACTCATGCCACCTAGTGATCATATTTAAAATATGAGTGTCATGTTGCATAATTAGACACAGTACAATGTGGTGACATGGTGGGGTTTTTTTTCTTTCATAAACCATGGCAATAAATGAATATATTAACGCCACCTAAGCATGAAAATGATTCATATTACATTCTAATTTTGAAATAAAGCCTGGGACATCCTGAAGTGGTGAACTGGTAATGTGACCGAGATGGCATTATTGTTTCACCTGTTCTTGATGAATGATTAACTGGAAGCCACCTATTTGTGCTAACCTGGCTGTGACATTAAATCGCGGCTTCAAGTTACACTCAATACACTAATCCGGCCTCAATACATTCATTCATGGCCAAACCTTATTAATAAATAATCCCTATGTCTAGAAAAACAAATTCTTTCAAGCTTTTAGTTATTCTCTAGTTTACAGCAAGATCTGTATGGGACAATAAAAACAACAACAACAACAACAACAACAAAAAACAGTATGCTAATATATTGATTGTGTTAAAAAGGCAAACGCACATAAAAAACAGAACGGCTAAATAACAACATGACATCACGATTCAAAACAAATGCTTGCGAAATAAGAAAGGAGGATGCACATATATTTGCATTCGGACACCATGTTTAATTGTTTCTGCACTAAATGTCTAAAGGTGCATGTGTGTGTCTGTATGCACTCTTGAGAAAAATGTGCTTGATTAGTAACTTACCCGACATCATCCATTATACAGCCGGACCATTTATCATCGCACTTGCATTCCCCTGTGGAAGGAAACAAAACAAAACAGATGTGTGCATGCATGCATGGGTCGGTATCACCAGCTGTCTTGTCCTGGACGTTCACATTACCAGCCTGGAATTAGTCAAATCCGATTTTTTTTACCCTGTATGCGGTCCCGGATCGGCTACGTATTCGATACACACTCATGTGAATAAGAATAGGCAGATCGGATTTTATTTGACTTTTTGTCTCTGCACATGCATAGTGCCCTCACTCACGTGACAGGGCAGGGATGTTATAGCAGTGCTAGCAAAACCTGATAAAACAGCTAAAGGGAGACATGTGGCTTTCTTCCTCCTTCCGGACCTCATCGAATACAGCCAACAAAATGCTAAATTGTGTTTGAAGACGTGTTTGAACCTAGATGGCACGAGCTAAGATATGTCGATGTGCGTATACTGTACATGTCGTTCCAGAGGATGAATGTGTGCACGTCAAAGTCAAATAAAAATCATTTGTAATTATGGATATCAACCATCATGACATAATGTAACTCCGTTCCAATAAAAAATAAAAAATAATAAAATAAACAGTATTTGAGCAATGTGGCTTTTAATGCAAACATAGCCCAAGTAAACATATCATCCTTTAATAATTTGCATATCAGACTGGCAAACAGTTCAAATCAAAAGATGACAATGCAATACATTTGCCCTTCAGGTGATTAAATACCAAGCTGTATAATAAAAAAATGCTTCCAGAAATATTTCAAAATGCTACTTAAAAAAAAAAAAAGTTTTATAGTATAGTTTTATAGCAGCATAGTTTTAATCATAACCTACCATTAAGTATTCTTTTCTTGTCTGAGAAAATGCCAATGTTCTGTCCGAGCGACTGTGCCAGGGTGATGGCCATTTCCTCTGTTTTTCCATACTGAGAAAACAGAAGATGAAGATTTTTCGGCCTTATAGCACAGCATTACAGTTTAATACAGGGGAGCTGTGATATAGAGAACATTACTGAAATACAATCATCTGCTACATTCTTTAACAGTTACCTCGTTGACTCCTCCCCCTTTAGTGAGTGAACAAACGCCTCCCATGTACGAGGCTCCACCCCAGCTGCTATGGAAACGATTGCCGCTGGAGACAGAAACAGAATGAATTAGTCGCTGCCTTTCATCTAATCATGAAACAAACGGATGGCATTAGTTGTGCACTGTGTGATACATGTGCACGCGCGGACGCAAAAACCTACGAGAACAGATGGACAGAGTCGCTCTTCTCCTTAATGAAGTCTCGTCTGTACTTCATGAACTCCCGCAGCGTGATCATCGGGTCATCATTTATATTGAACCTGTTGTCTGCCGCCCAGGTTTCTATGGCAACCAGGACAATCCGGGTGTTCAGTTGCTCCTTAAAAATCTAAAGATATAAGTAAAGAAAAAAAAAACATTGAGAAATGCCTCAGGGATGCTGGAGGTTACTTTTAAGGAAGACTTGATGGAAGTCGTTTTAAACTTCAAAATTAAAAAATAAATAAATCTATTCTTCTGGTCACATGGGCTGCTGAGTCTAAAAGCCCTGAAATCTATTGTTAGAAAGAGGTTTTCAAAATTGAGAGGTAACATGACTTGATCTGATTAACAATCCTTTGCCTCTAAGTTGTGACTAAAAAGTTCAGGGGGTAAATACGTACGCAAGGCACCGTAGATAGACTGGGACATCTTCTGAGAACATATTTTATTGCGGCTAAAGATTTTATTATTATTATTATTATTGTTGTTGTTGTTGTTGTTGTTTTTGTTGTTGTTTAAAAAGATTTTGATGTACAAAACAAACACTGACACTATTTTAAAGAAGGTCCACTAAGATTATTTTAAGTAAGTAACTAAGATCTTAATTCAAGTTTAAATTAATAATGAAGCTATATATTAATCCTTCAGTTCATAACCATATTAATAATACAATTGTTAAATTGTTTGAGCCATTTTTGAGTCAGATATTTACATATACATAAAGAAAGAAAGGAGAAAGAAAGAAAAAAAGAAAGAAAGCTCAGACTAACGCAAACCTAAAATCCGGAATTAAAATAAAACTTACTGAACGAGTATTTTTGTAAATATTATTCCATGTATGCTGTAATATTACCAAAAAATGTGTTTGTATGGCAGAATATTTGTAATAATATTATTAGAAATATCTTTCAGTAAAAATTGCAATACATATATTTTTCTTTGCAATTTTTTATTTTACGTTTTGTAAATAGTTTATTAGTTTTATTTAATTCAACAAAAAGAACACAGAAATATAACACAATTGCCAGCTTCCACATCCAAAGTATTTGCAAGGGTTAGATCGATAAATAAATAAATAAATAAATAAATAAATTTAAAAAAAGGAAAGTACCAATAAAGCGGTAAACTCAAAGAACTATACAGAGTAACAATATCTAATATTGTATTTCTTAAAATATGTATCAAGGTACAGTATACTGTATGAAAAAAAGGAAAAAATGCTGAAATATTGCAGAAATAGCTGCAATGTCATTTTTAACCACTTCATTTAACATCAGAATATTAAACTGATTATATTTTTATAAAAACTTGCACTGGAGCTGTGATCCACATAAAAGAACCTCATAAAAGCTTGCCATGAATTACTGCCCAGAGTGTTGTTGCGGAAAGTCTCATGTCTGTTTTTTTTGGCAGATCAAGACTTCAAATGATGCTGACTAAATCGAAATCTGTTCATTTTAGGGTTTGTTTTTCCTGTTTGCTGTCCAAGTGTTGCAGGTGTTGACATCCTGTGAAAATACCACCTGTCTCACACCAGCAAGGAATGTGTGTCTGCATGTGTCTGAAAGCAAGAGATATAGAGAGACATTTTTATATGAAGTCTAGTTGCATTTCCCAAGGGCAAACACTCAGGCAGATCGAGTTGCCCATGCGGCCTGTTCCTATTTCAGCTGCAAAAAAATATGAGCTGATGAATAAAGATTGATGTTTTTTCCCCCCCCCAACTTGGATGAAGGTTATAGAAGATGAGCTGACATATTAAAAATAGCCAGGCATCTGAGAGTTATATTGGTGTTATCATAAACTGAATCAATACGTTATGGTGTATACATACAGATTGATAATTTCAGACGTTCATGTAGTGTATAGCATGACAGCAGCAGGGCAAATGTTAAGCAAACTGATCAGGGAAATTACCAAAATATTGATTGAAAAAAGTAGTGTTAATTATGTATATTATAATAATATTCTTACACCAATCTGCTATTACTTGGAAAATCTCAAATCTGATTCAATCACATGATTGGTGCTTACTCGCCTGGTGGACGCCTCTCGTGAACACAACAATCCAATCTGATCATTTTGATTTAATTTGATTCTGTAGGTGCTTTGGGACCATGATATTGTTAAATGCACTATACTAATAAATTTTAATTAAATTGAAATTAAATTGTGCTCATAGTTATATTTATATTTTAGAGCAATTATCTTTTTGTTTATTCTTACATTATTCTTAACCCCCTCCTGCTATCTGTCAATGCAAAGCACTAACACTGGAGACTCCTTCTGGAAAAACTACAAATAAATATACATATATTTGTTATTTTTTCAGAAGGAGTCTCCAGTGTCAGTGCTTTGTAATTCTTTAAAATAATGTTCTGTAATTGTTCAGCTCAATATAGTTCAAGGTAATTGATACTTATTTAAGTGTTCCATGACATTAAATGCACCAAGCAATGAATAAAAATGGTGATGTGTCATCCTTTATAAAAAATTAAAATAAAAAAAAAACATTACCACATGTAATTATTCACATCTGGTGAATAATAATCACATCACACCACCCTGTCTAATAATTATCTTTCATTTATTACATGATACAGCTGAAGAACTTCATACTTACAAAATCTGCCATGTTTACTACAGACTTGGCGTAGTTGTTTGTCTGTCCGACTGAAAGCCGATGCTTCTTGTACTGCAAGAAATTAAAATCAGAACAGAGGTCCCGCAGGGGTTAGTTACTGGTCCACTTTTCTCTTTATACTAAATCACTTATGACAGCGATCAGCTTACATAACTGCTCGTACTACTGCTACAGCAATGACACTCATTTTTCATTTTTTCTTTTTCCTTAAAAAAGACGACATATCAGACTACACTTCTAGATCATAATCAGACTCAGGAACTGGTACGCGGCAGGTCTATTATCTAATCTCTAAACCTATAAACTTAAAGAGTTTGATCATATTTTCTATTTCGTTGTGTTCAGCTGCTTGCACATTTTGTAAGCTGATCTGGATGAAAACATCTTAATGACTGATGTAAATGCAGTCTGATATCTTACCATCAGGTGGTCATTGATAACCATCAGCTCGATATATTTTGTTTCATCCTCGACACTGTGGGAACTTTGCAGCACCTGAACAATCAGTAAGACAGTCAGCTGGAAAGACTTGTAATGAAGGGTAATTATTATGATATGTTGTTCTGCTGATGACTACTTTATAAGATTTATATGATGTCGAATAGCTAATTAAATCTATTTATTGGCGAGAACTAACACTTCCGCCTTTTTATGCTGATGTTTCTTAGTAAACAAATGTTTACAGTATATTGACAAGGATAGATAGATAGATAGATAGATAGATAGATAGATAGATAGATAGATAGATAGATAGGCATTGCTTTTATATTTGTTAAACTATAATTAGTATTCTTAGGTGGCTAATGCTCTAGGTTGTTGATTTGGGTATCTGAGGTTCTGAACTTCTGAAGCCCTGCCGTC
Source organism: Clarias macrocephalus (assembly GCA_011419295.1). Taxonomy (NCBI): domain Eukaryota; kingdom Metazoa; phylum Chordata; class Actinopteri; order Siluriformes; family Clariidae; genus Clarias; species Clarias macrocephalus. The sequence continues at coordinate 58,663 of JAAGKR010000961.1, forward strand.
TGTTGTTGCCACACCCATGCTACCCTTGATGGCACTTGATGGCAGCAGCCGAAAGAAGGTTTATGGCTCTGTCCGTTTTATGCAAAGCCATTCCACATAATCAATGTCATATTCTGTACAAAGAAAGTTTACCTGTCTCTTTTTTCTCCTGTGAGCGGCACCGGTGAAGAGTGGAGGGCTCTGGAATGGCGACTCTGCAAGATCAACTTAAAAAGACAGCAAGACAGTAAGGGCAAACATAAAGTCACTCATTCCATTCTCTTAGAAAAAACACTTCAGAAAAAAAAATCATCACTCAAACAAACAAAATGCCAATAGAGTTCACTTTAATCAAGCAAATAGAAGTTCTTTGTAAGTTCATTGTATAATATAACTTACTACGATTTCTTAAAATTTACAATATCATAAATAATATGAAAGTTGCCGTGGTATCCAATGCTCCATACTTAATTTAATTGCCATGAAAGACGTGGACTTACGAGGTGGGACGTAATTCCCTGGAGGCTGGAAGCCTGGAGATTTATAAATCATGTGCACTTGGATGTCTTCCTGCAGTGAGAAATTGTGAGAGTTATGGATGTACAAAGGTGCATAGACAGATAGCAGGAGGGGGTTAAGAATAATGTAAGAATAAACAAAAAGATAATTGCTCTAAAATATAAATGTAACTATGAGCACCCACCTAACATTGAGTAGGTCCCCCATTTACTGCCACAACAGTAATGCAGTAACAGTAATGTGTATCTGAACCAGATAGACAGATCTGAACCTTTTCCTCAATTTGAGCAACAGTAGCTCTTCTATTGGATTGGACTACACCGGCCAGCCTTTACTGGTGTGTTGATGGGCAAGAGTAAGTATTGGTAAACCTTGACAAAGGGCCAAATTGTGATGGCTTGAGGACTGGGTCAGAATAACTCCAAAACTGCAGCTTTTGTGGGATGTTCCTGGTCTGCAGTGGTTAGCACCTGTCCAAAGTGATCCGGGATAACTAGTGACAAACTGGGTCATGTGTGGCCAAGGCTCAATGATACACATGGGAGCGAAGGCTGGCCTGTGTAGTCCGATCGACGTAGTCCAATAGAAGCACTAGTGTAGATCAAATTGATGAAAAGATTAAAGCTGGTTGTAATAGAAAGGTGTCAGAACACACAGTGCATGACTGTTATGGTGGCAAAAGGAAGACTTACTCAATATTAGGCCAATATTAGGTCATAATAGTATGGCTGATTCACTAATCTAAGTTAAATAAATAGTTAAACTGAATATATTTATCTAATACATCCTACATACATACGTTATAATGAAAATAACATATCGACAGCATAAGTAAAACAAACACACGACTTAAAACATACGATTAATTAAGGACAGTACAGGAGTTTACTACTACACTGTTTGAAATCGCGAACGCGCGTGTGACGTCACAGGTGGTCACGCGCCTCAGGAAGTCTTTCCAGGAGGAAACTCCGTGGTCCGAGGCGTTAACGAGAAACGCGAAGAAAAATGTGTGATATTACACCGAAATAGACGCGTTCACAGGTAGGATTTCGGTTAACTATCATTATTCGGTCACGAACACAAAATTAACCAAGACTTGAGAAGTAACGACAGGAGCAACAGGTTGAAGTGCTAGTAGCTAACTGTTATGCTAGCTGTTTAGCTCACAAGCCAGCTGATTTAATGTTTACCAAGAGCTTCAGCTTTATGTGCGGCTTATACACGATTAAAAACTGCTTTATAACTGACGTATTGTTTACACGTAAAAACACAGTGAAAGCTAATGCTAAATTAGAATTATGTGTGTTTGTGTAAAATAAATAAAATACAAATAAAACAGTCGGCTCAAACCTTAAGTGTTTAGCTTAACTAGCTCGAGTTAACGGTGCTAGCTAATCGAATAGATAGAGATCATTTAGTAGATAGACATCATTTAGTTCTAAGCGTATAAAAGTGGTCATTATTGTACATGTGTAGTGCTAAATGGTTAGAAACACTCAGGAAATCTATGTGTAATATAAAATGATGCGTATGAATGGTAATGTGCTCAGTCTATATTTCTTTTACTGAAAAAAAAGGAAATTAACCACAGTAAGTAAGATTATGAAATTAAGACAATGAGGAATGTTGGAGAAAACTCCTAAGACTGAATATATATCATTTTTATAATGAATAAAATATCTTATTGATCTTATTTGTCCACTATTACATTTTTAATATTAACTTTTTTCCTAATTCCTTGTTAATTTCTGTTTTTAGTTTAGTTTTTTTTTTTTTTTTTTTACCTTTTGTGTTCAATGTAAAGTATCATTGGATGCTTGAAAGGTGCTTAGAATTAAAATGGATTATTATTATTGTTGTTATTCTTATTACAGGGATACATGTGCCAAATTTTTTTAATTTTTCAATTACATTGGATGTTGTAAGTAATAAGAACCCATGCCTTGTTTCATGGACTTGAACATAAAAATGGAGTTCTCTGTTTATTTGTTCAAGCAGTGTTACTAATGTGTGAAAATGAGAGAGAGAGTGAGTGTGTGAGTGGGGGAAGGTAGAGGAGTTTAAATATTTAGTGTCAACTGTCCAAAGCAATGGGGAGAGAACTGAAGAAGAGTGTACAGGCCGGGTGGAATAGGTGGAGAAGAGTAGCAGGAGTAATCTGTGGCAGAAAGTTATCGGCAAGAATGTAAAGGAAAGTTTACAAGACGATAGTGAGGCCAGCAATGTTGTACAATTTAGAGACGTTGCCGCCGACAAAAACACAGGAAGCAGATCTGAAGGTGGCAGAGCTCAAGATGCTGCGATTTGCTTTGGGAGTAACAAGAATGGACAGGATTAGGAATGAGTACATTAGAGGGACAGTGCAGGTAGGATGGTTTTGGGACTACTTTAGAGAGGCCAGGTTAAGATAGTTTGGACATGTGCAAAGGAGGGATGAGGGGTATATCAGGAGGAGGATGTTAGAGATGGAGCTGCCAGGCAGGAGGAGGAGAAGAGGAAGGCCCAAGAGGAGGTCTATAGATGTGGTGAGGGAGGACATGCAGGAGGTTGGAGTGGCAAAGGAAGATGTGGTGGGCAGAGTTAGATGGAGACCAATGGTCCGCTGTGGCGACCCCTAGCGGGAGCGGCCGAAAAAAAGAAATAAGTAGAAGACAGTGTTACTAATGACATCATGTAAAGTGTGTTGTTTTTGGCACACGTTGATAACCCATGAGAGTTCTGTATTGTTTGGCGTTATTGTCTTGTGTTAGTCACACATGAATTAGCCTTAATTCGAGCTTGAATAGAAGCACGAACAATGGTTCCTGTGAGTACTGGTGCTAATGGATAGAGAGGTCATTTGTATGCAGTATGATTATTCATTAGGGTTATAGTCATGTTGTCTTTAGGCGAAGTGTCGTAGACACCTGATTTTCACCTCTGTCCATCTTCCCGTACACAGGTTTAGTGTTCCGCCACCATGACTTGCCGCGATATCCATGCCACGAACGCGTTTGCCTTCATCATCGCCCTGGTCTCTGTGGGTGGATTAGCTGTTGCGACAGTCATCCCTCAGTGGAGAACGACACGTCTTTTTACCACTAACCTCAATGCCAAGAACGTTACCGTGTACGATGGACTGTGGACCAAATGTGTCAGGCGAGACGGCACAACTGGATGTTACTACTTTGACTCAGACTGGTACTCCAAAGTAGACCAGCTGGATCTCAGGCTGCTCCAGTTCTGTTTACCAGCAGGTTTGTGTATATTGATGAAAATGCAATGATGGCCACAGTCCCTGAGGAACATTACTTTTAAACTTGTACCAGGATATGTAGTATGAGAAAGACTGATGTTTTTAAAGAAACTTTATAGCAGAGGCTATTTCTCTTAAAAAATTTATAATAAATAAAAGGATCCTAGTTTTTCCATTAGTGAAGTATGGTCTCTTGTTTTCCACAGGTCTGTTCTTCTCTGGTCTGGCTCTTCTTATCAGTCTCACAGGCATGTGCAAGACAGTGTGCTGCTCCAAAACCCCAGATGACATAAAGTCAGGCCGCTGCATTGTAAACAGTTCAGGCTGCCACCTAGTGGCAGGGATATTCCTCTTGCTAGGAGGCGCCATCGCAATGCCACCATCCATCTGGTTCCTGTTCCACACACGTGATTTGAACGCACGCTACGAAAACATTTTTGCCACAGAGTTTGCCGCATATGTGGCTATTGGCAGCGCCGGTGGCCTTGAATTCGCCGCCTTGCTGATGTTCATGTGGTACTGCATGTGCAAAAAACTGCCCTCGCCCTTCTGGCTGCCCCTCCCTGAGCCACCCGCCATGAGCGGCAGCGTTTCTGCTCAGCCACTAATGACCAACGGATTCCCGCCCCCTGTAACCTACGCTCCTCAGAGCTTCCCCCCTGCTGTTCTAGATGCTCCAGCGTTTGTGCAAGCCCCGGGGTATCCACAGGCCATGGCAGGCCCGCCTCTACCCCCTCAAATATACATGCCCCAGATGTCGATGCCTGATGGATACGGATCCGAAGCAGGAGCCTCGCAGGCTTACGGTTACGCGCCTTCACAGAGCTACGCCGCCTCTCAAAGTTACGCCCCTTCACAGAGTTATGCCCCTTCTCAAAGCTACGCTCCCTCTGTAAGCATTGCACCTTCTCAGAGGTATGCTGGACATCGCTACTCCACACGATCAAGACACTCAGGGATTGAGATTGACATCCCACTCCTGACAGAATGACACTGAAAAGAATACACCGAGTTGTTCATCACTGTGTCGCTCATGATCAATGGATATCCCACCATGTAGCCCACGAAACTCTAAATACACACACACATGTCTTATTTTAATTCTGTTTATCATCAGAACATAAAAATATTTGAGAATAGATGAGAATATGAGAACTATGAAAATAGATAAATAATAGAAAGGACACCGAAATTATTCTCTGTGAGATAAAATCAAGAAGCATCGGTCACTAATGCCACCTTAAAGATGGTAGAAAATCTGGTAATAGATAATAAAAAACAAAATCCACATGGGGTGAACAGAATAAAAGTTCACTAACAAGCCGAGTGGACATACAAATCGAGGAAAATGACAGAGTTTATGAGTTTGTTTACAGATGTTTTTGTTTTCTTTCTTTCCTTTTTTTTTTTTTTTTTTTTACTAAGTTGTTCACCCCTGAAACAGATAATATAGATTTTACAGGTATTCGTTAATAAGATACAAGTCAAATTGAAGTAGGAAGCTATTATGGACTAATGACAAATATAATAAGTTAATAATATTAACTTATATTATTCAAAATAATAATAATGCTTAACAGTGAGTTTCCCATACATCCTGTAAAGAGGTGAAATATGAAGAATCTGGAATTTTAGTATTCACTTAAGTTATCAGTCAACACTAAGATGTAATGGTTTTAGATTTTTTTAAATATATATATTCACCCTCCTGAATTTTTATTTTTATTTTTTACATTTTTCATTTTTTTTCAGGTTTTTACTTTGAAATGGACATTTTCACCTAAACTTCGGGGTTAATCTAAGGTGGTCATACTGTCTTGGTCAGATGAAAAAATTCTGGTCAGTTGTGCAGAGAGACGGCAGAGTGTCCCACATCTTTTAATGACATTTCCCCCCTTATGGTTTACATACACAAGTCTCACTATATGAGCCATGTAAATGCTCAAAAGTCACTGGACAAATTACTGACGCTGGAACAAAACCGTCAGCTGCTTCACTACACTGTATTTTGCACTTGATTTATATTAACACTGATGTTAACACACAATGCTTTCTAGATTTTACAAACACTACGTATGTTATTGATATGATTGTTAAATGGAATTGCTGTTGCTTCAGGGTTCTTCCAGACTTTTCAAGCCCTTTTACCTATTTTGTAGGGAATTGAACTAGAAAAACGTGCAGCTGTTTTATTCTTCAGCAATTGTGCAGCGAGGAAGAGAGAGGATCATTTGCCTTAGTTTTATTAATTTTAATGAAGCATCTCTTATTAATGTATTCATATTTTACACTAATACTGAAGGGTTAAAAAGTTATTTAGATACGATGTGCTCTGATTGTCTGCCTTTTTTATATTTCTGCTGTTTTTTGTACTAACTATTGGTTGTTCCTTACTTTATTTGTTCTTATTCTGTTTTTTTTTTAGATTTTAAATGTTGTTAGATTCATCATTCCATGTTAACATGATATATACTGTAAATGCTTGTTTCATCATTAATCTTTTTTATAAAATGTCCACATCTCGAAGCATGGATTACTCACGTCATGTGTTGTGCTTAATAAAACACACTGTGTAAAAGAATGGAGGATTTATAAACAAACTGTTAGACTTTTAGACTGGAGCCTTTTTTTCAGTAAACACACAGATACAACATACTGATGGACGGATCCCGAATTTCACTAATGCATTTTCCCCTTTATAGTGATTCCCTTATAGCAGACATCATGGTATGATATGGTAAACCTGGTCTTATCATTAGCTATACACTTCTGTTTCCTCATCATACCCTGAATCTACATTCCACAGCAAACACCTTTAAATATATAATGCTGTCATGTGCTCCTTTGTGATGCTTTTTTTTTTTAATCGTTAGTGGTAAGAGCATCTGCGCAGGTTTTTGTAATATCTTTCAAAAACTTATTTTGTTGCTGGTGCAAACTGTGGTTTATTATGAATTGGTGTATTGTAGGGGTGTAATGGACTTATCTTCATGACTGTACGTTTTCATTGCAGTGAAGTGGAAAATAATAAAATTTTGTTTATTATGTGATTTAATTGTAGTTATTATAACTTTTAAAATTAGCAAACCATAAAGCCATAGTTTCCAAAACACATAAATAATGCATGTAAAAGCACATACTATACATTTCTTTCTTTCTTTAAAAAAAAAAAAACATACCCGTGTCTAGACATCTAGATAGGGATGGAAATCACCAGGGACCATCTGATACGATCATATCATGATATAAAATATCCTGATTCGATATTAGCCTTTTTTGGGTTTTGTTACAATACTAAACAAACTTATCAAATGATTTACAAATACATGAACTGCCACATAAAACAATCATGATACATAACTGAATCATTTCTCCACCCTCATCTCTATTATCTATAATAATAAACAATTCTTCTTTCAAACAACACTAAATAGACCATAGCTAAGATTGCATATACGTGTAATGTGAATTCACAGATGATCCATCATGAACGTTGAACCATTTCTTTCAGTAAAATAAACATGTCTCATGGTCTCCTGACGCAGCTTTTACCTGCCCTTAAATATTGCTTTAAATTTAGATTGCATTCCTTGATCATTCCTTCATCCAGAGTCATACAGACAGTCACTCACACGAGTCCTGACAATAAAGTTGCTCTCTGCTTAATAACAATGGCACCCCGCTGTGATCTATTACAGGAGAACAATACCTGTTTATGTCGCTTGCGTGCTCCGAATTAGAAATACGACACATAAAAGCTGGCAGCTTCAACATTACATCATTCCCTAAAGATCGTTTCATGTTCATAATGTGTAATTGCAAAGGTCACTAAGGCTAATAGCGTACAGCTTTTAAATAATAGTGTTGCCCTCACATACACTCGATAGAGACTCGTCCTGTAATAATGAGTTTACAGTCTGGAGAAGCTAGACAGCAAGAAAGACAGAAAACTGTAATAGATATTCTGGCTTAAGTGCGTGTTCTTATAATAATGAAGCTGTGACCATTGGAATAAATGTTATGGATATATGAGAGTGTAAAATGCCTCTGGTAAGAGTCAGTGACCCTTTTGTTTGGTTCACTTGGTTCAGTTTTGACTCATCGTTGACACAATGTGACGGAAGCTAACATTTACTCGCTGCTAATTAAAAGTCACGACACACGTCTGCTCGCTTTGCCTCGGTGATGTCTAAAAATGACACAATGTTGGATGGAGAAGTTGGTTCTCGCACTGTTCAGTGGCATCACGCTGTGCCCCCCCCCCCTCCCCCCTCTGTCACACTTTATAGAGGGCGCGATTCTGGAAAGGATTAGGGGTCTAAGGGCAGATGGTCTCAGATGGTTTGGTGTAGAAATGAGATGGGGTGTGTACATGTATGAAGACAAAGAAGGGGCAGGGTATGAGGGCATGAGTGTGTGTGTGTATGATGAGGGGGGTAGGGTATCAGGGATAAGCCTGAATGGATGTGTACGTGTGAAGAGGGGGAGGTGTGTGACTGAGGGTGTGTATCGTAGCTTGTTCTCTCTAGGGAATCTGATAATGAATAAGAATCAGGTCTGGGAATGGCACGTGTTTCCCAGAATCCCCCTGGCTCCGACTGATCACATTATATGAGATAGGATAGACATAACAAGGAAAAAAAAGACAGATTGGTGAAAGGGTAGACAAAGGAACAAATAAACAAAAGAAGATGTAGAGAGGAACGGAGAAGCCTATGTCAAGTGTATGTGAATATACTCACACACTCACACAGTCTCTGTGTTACAGCTGTATAGTTCAGAGAAAAATGAGTAGCGCTTCTTGATTTGCTGGTATGAATGATACAGAGAAAATATGCGTTTGAGAAAGAATGACCAAGTATACTGTAGCTAGTCCTGCATGTTCTACCTGGCGCTGTTTAGAGATGATGCTGTAACAGTGGCATTAGGTCTGTAGAACTATTTACAGAAATAAAGTGAAATAAACACAACACCTAAAAAAACTCCAGTGCAAAAACACAGGCCAGAATATAAACCCAACTATTAGAAACAAGTATAAACAATTGCACATATTATAAATAGATGAGTCCAAGCTAGTCAAAACACTATGTATTATACACAGACAAGTCAAAACACCACATACGTGAAAGAAAGAAATCAAAACAAAGCATACGCAAAACAAATGAGTCAAAACACCATATTATATAAACAGATGACTTCAAACACCAGATAATATAAACAGACAAGTCAAAACACCATATTAAATAAACCGAATAGTCCAAATTAGTCAAAACACCACATAACAAACTAGTCGAAAATAACATGTATACAGATGAGTCCAAACACTGCACAAATTAGATAAAAGTCAAAACACCACTTAATATAAACAGACCACTTCAAACACTACATAATATAAAGAAACAAGTCGAAGCTAGGGTTGGCACCACATTATAAACAGATGACTTCAGTCTAGTCAAAACACCATTTAACACCAACAGTCAAGTGTAAACTTGTCAAAACTCCAGGTAACATGAACGGATAAGTCTAAAAGTCTAAAAACACTATTTAAAATAATAAAACAAGAAAAATATCAATATAACACAATATAAACATTTTGTATTAGATTTTAGGGCGACTGCACATTAAACACAGGTACACCAGGGTTTTGGCTTCAGGCAGCCTTGGCAGTGTCCCACACCGAGACACAGTATGGTAGATAGAGAGGTCCACATTTCTACTGCAGCACTGCAGATGACAGATGCACGAGCCATATGGCCAACTGGGTTGGACTCGTCTCTATGGATTATTGTCATGTCTAAACTCATCACATCACAGCACCACCTAGTCACGAGGGGAAGCATGAGGTGATGGGATCGGTGCTAACGGTCACTACAGAACCACACAGGAAAAGGCTGAACCAGGCCGGGTCAAATTAGTGTGTTTCGCTGATGTCACCCTATGACTGCTTATATTACTGACCTCATTTATGATGGGAAGAGAGAAAATAATGCTGAAAGAGGTTTTGATTCTTTCGTACCCGTGCCTGAATTAGAGATATACTGTATTAAATATCAAGTCTGAAGAGAAAAAGATCTAAAGTTAACATGAATATTTTCCCGAGTCAGGGCTTTGTAGTTTTGTGGGTCTAAGACAGTATGAGTTACAGAGGGGAAAACTTGCTCAGATAAGAGGAATTCTGGGAAGTACAATTTCGACGTGTCTATTTTTTAGGTTCATTTAACTTGCAAGTTGTATTCCATCTCTGAAGTACAGGTCTAATTTTTGATCATCATTCACGTGTTACGGTCTTGAATAGAAAATCAAATCAAGTGAGAATTTTATTCATCGTACTGTAATTCATCTCACAGATCCAGGGTCCCTGAAGTTCCGGTCTTCAACTCATAGAGCTTCACACGGTCTCCATATGGGTTTTCTCCAGGTTCTCTGGTTTCCTCCCACCTCCCAAAAACGAGCCAGTAATTGTCCTACCTAATCTAGATCGCTCCTAAGTGTGAATGTTTATGGGCATGGTGCCCTGCATTAGACCAGCGTCCCATCCAGGATGCTTAACCTCCTATTATCACTCCCACTGTTCCTGGGAAAGGCTGCAGACCCGTCGTCAGTCTGACCATGGCAAAGCGCTTAGTGAGGATGAATAATTAATGAAGGTGAAATCAACAAATCAGCAGCCAAGACACAACTCTCATGGAGAGACTACAGTCAATCTCAGTTATTAGAAAACTTTCTCCATCACCCTTTTCGTCGTAATATGCTGTATGTAGGTGATTTTTATGATCGTTTTTAAAATGCTCTACAGTATGTAACCCAAGAAGTTTTGAGGCCACAAATTCAAAATGTGTATGAAATCTGTATCAGAAATCTGTCAGGATGAAGCTGAAGCCTTAATCACTTGTTTTTGAAAAATGCTGATCTTATCATTGTGTAAAGTATGGAACTGGAGAGGCTTCTGTTTTCATCTCCATCATCTCTATTCTCTCTCTTTCTCTCTCTCAGCTCAGTTTTTCCACCATCAGTACATTTCTTACACAAGATGAATAATGCATGGAAGTTAGATCCTGTAGCGAGAGCTGTCTTGTGCGTAACCGGGAAAGTCTTGTTCGCTAATAAACATGGAAAAACCATTTCTATTACAAATTAAACTGAAAGACACAAGGTACAATGTAATTACTATTTTTGAAACACTGTTTCTTACTTAATTTCTACTGCTGATCAATTAAATTATAAATATTGGCTATTTTAAGATTATTTTTTAAAATTCAATACGTCAACAATAGCAATAATGATAATAATTAATAATAAAGGTTGCATTAATTGTGAGTGAAATTCTTTTAAAAATCATTCATTTTTTAAAATTATGATATTTGCTAGATTATGTAATTATGCAAAATTCACTTTTTAGCCTAGCAAACCATGTAAAGGGAAATAAATCCCTTCCCTTCTTTTTGCTCTTTTTCCAGTTTTGTATTGTCCACGGCCAATCTAATCTAAGCCGATTAGATTGTCCCCTCATCTGTGACCTCATACAAGAACAGCTCCGCCCCAGCTTGTTGCTCAGCTCTACTGTTCTCATTTTCATAGACACTGAAATGGCATGTTTGGATGAGGAGTGAAACAAAGGGTCTTATCTATTTCTGCTGGAGCATTACCATATCTCTCCGAGACCTGTGTTAACTTCTTGGTAAAATAAGGGACCTTTAAAAGTGACATAGGTCAAACAAAAGGCAGTTGTGGAATCAGGGTGTATGCGTTTCTTACTGAGGGTGTGTGTGTGAGCGAGAAAGCAGACTTTTACTTACATTCTCCTTGCCTTCTTCATCTGGTTCTATCAGGTATGTGTGGTTTCCATCGAAAAACATCCCGCTAGATAACAAAACAGAACATGTGGAAGATGATTAAGCCTGAGACATACAGTAGAGGGAAGTAAAAAGGTCATGCAAGTGGAGATTCTTTTAATACATTTGATACACACGCATCCAAATTCTCACAAAACCGCAAAGGTCAGAAATGTGTGAAATGCAAACTTTATAAAAGTGCATGGCCCAAAACTTATGCTCTTTTTTTGTATATCCCAGTTATATATCCAGTTAGAGCTGGAGTCGGAGCACAGGGTTAACCATTATTAAATGCCCCTGGACCAGATAGGGTTAAGTGGCAGCATGATGGTACTGCAGGTTGAACACACTGCCTATACTCATACACTGCCTATACTGTTGCCTCAATTTATGAATGATTCGCTGCTTTTTGACATTATGCATTATAATAAATGTACATTATATAGATCTACATAGTATCATGACCACCTACACAACAGAAAACTGCTGACGGGATCAAGGGCACCCAAGACTCATCCATGCCACGGGGACCAGAAGCCAGCCTGTCCGGTCGGATCCCACAGAAAAGCCAATGAAGCACAAAACGTTTAGGCTGGCCACGATAGAAAGGCACCAGTACACCCAGTGCACCACTGCTCAGTGCACAGGTGGCCAAGCTACCGCCCTGGCCTCCAAACTCCCCAGGTCCCAATCCAATCAAGTACCCAGGGGATGGGAGGTCCACCCCGAAACCCACAACAGTTAAAGGATCCGCTACCAATGTCCAGGTGCCAGAGACTCCCTAAGGCCCTTTAGAGCAATGCCCAGTTGGGGCAGAGCCGCCCTGGTGGCACAAATGGGAACTCAAGTCCTGAGTGGTTTTAATGTTAACAAAAGAAAAGCATACATTTCCTATTCAAATGTTTATGCATAAAAATCCCAGTTTATCCCAACTTTTTAAATATACTTTTATAGTAGGTCCTACTTTTCCCCTTTTTTAATGTATAATTTTTGAACAGTTTGCACCACAATACTAATATTAATTAATTGTAAACCTATGTGTAAACCTACTTGGCAGTTAACCTGATTCTGATATAATATATACTGTATCTGGACAGGTTGATGGGGGTGAATACTTATGCATGGCACTTTGCTTAGCTAGGCTTTGACAATATGAGTATGATGCTTTTTTACTTCATAAAATTGAAAATTGGAGGCATTTTACAGATCAGCTGTTGAATTGTAGTTCATATACAGTACGTATACTGTATGATGGACAGAGATTAGGTTGAAAAAGCATGCGAGTATTGCATTTAATCACAGTTTGAATATCTTATCCCAAGTTAGCCCTCTGGTGTCCAGATATTGGACTGCTCCAGACGTAAACACCCACATGCAGACAATGTCATTATGTCCTGGACTCTGGACTCGATCAGCTGAATCACTATTGAACCTCCTTCTACAGATTTAGCAACAGACACAGCAAGGTGAACTCGTCTTGTATATTATGTCATGTACAAGCAGTATATCATGCACACACACACACACACACACACACACACACACGTAACATTATCTCTTTCACATCTGAAAAAACAAACTTAAAAGCTTATAAATAAACTTAATCACGACAGAGAAAGGAGACCTTTTGCTTTTAGTGCGTGCGCACACACACACACACACACACACACACACACACACACACACACACACACACACACACACACACACACACACACCTCTCTAATCAGGTGACCTCAGTGTGGATGATAGTTGTGTTTGTGTGTGTGTGTGTGTAGACAGACCTACAGAAACACAGAGATGACAGAAACATAATTCGAAGGGTTTTGACTATAATCTGGCAACACGGTGGCTTGGTGGTCAGCACTATTGCCTTGCACCTTCAGGTTCCGGGTTCGATTCCCACCTCGGGTCTGTGCGCATGAAGTTTGCATGTTCCGCCCGTACTTGGTGGGTTACCTCCTAGTACTCCGGTTTCCTCCCACAGTCCAAAAATATGCAAATTAGGCATTCCCAAATTGCCCGTGAGTGAATGAGTGTGTGTATGTGTGTGTCCCCTGCTATGGATTGGCACCCTAAGTCTCCTGGGATAGGGTCCAGGCCCCCTGCAACCCTGTACACAAGATAAAGTGGTACAGACGATAAAACTAAAATCTGCTTTCTTTTAAAGAAGCAAAACGTATCCCAATCAGAGATGAAATATTTTGTGCATTATATCACTTTCTATACCATTCATCATCAGTCACGGGGGCCTGGAGCCTTTCCCAGGGGACTTGGGGCACTAGGTGGGGTACACCCTGGACAGGGTGCCAGTCCATCATAAGGTACACACACACTACAGGCAATTTGGAAGTGATGTGCTTATTAGACTAGTGTGCATATGTCTTTGGAAACCGGAGTACCCGGAGAAAAGCAACCAAGCAGGGAGAAAACAGACCCAAGGCAGGAAACGAACCCTAGACCGTTGAGCTGCAAGGCTACAGTGCTAACCGTTACGCCAACAGCATGAACAATGAGACAAAAATATTGACAGGGAAAGTTGAAAAGGCTCTGAGATAAAACAGAAGGATTACAGAACCAACCAGAGCACGCAGGGACGGGGTGGAGACAGGAGCAGAAATGAAAACAAACAGGAGCACATGGTGTTCAGGGCCTATACACAGAGTCAGTCAGCCATTATTATTATTATTATAATTATAAATTTGGATGTAGTCTGAATAAATACAGAATCCATTTGCAATATTTGCTTTTGAGAAAGACAGAGAGAGAGTGTGTGTGTGTGTGTGTGTGTGAGTGTGTGCGTGCTTGTGTAAGCAGTGCGCTGCTCTAATTTAGTGCTTCATGTAGCAAAAGAGAGAGAGAGATTTGACCTGACTCCGTCTTACACTAAAAATACTGACAAAAGGAACTTAGCTCCCAGAGGAGCACACATCAGCAAGGCTGCGTGTGTGTGTGTGTGTGCGTGTGTGTGTGCGTGTGTGCGTGTGTGTGTGTGTGTGTGTGTGCGCGTGTGTGCGTGTGTGTGTGCGCGCCAGTGTGCTGTATCTGTATACTTATGTTTATCTTTAGTTGGTGTGTGTGCGCACATGTGCATGATTGTAAATGTGTGTATGCAAATGTCTGTGTTCGTGTGTGTGAGAGAGTGAGAGAGAGAGGGAAAGAGAGAGAGAGAAAGGAAAAGCCCTAGTTCTTTATAGAAAGCTTTTCTGGCACCTTGGGAATATTGGGACAGCACACAAGGAGCTAAAGAGTGTGTGTGTGTGTGTGTGTGTGTGTGTGTGTGTGTGTGTGTGTGTGTGTGTGTGTGTGTGCATTCTAAAAATGTGAAGAAAAAAAAAAACAATCTTTATCTGAGATCTGTATAGTTCCTCTAAATGTTCCATTATACAAACCCCCTTATATACTCCAGGAGCTCTGCTATTGTTTGAACATCACTAAGAATGCCAAGTCTCCTGCTCGCCACAAAATACACTAGCTTCATTTACATGAACACTATAAACAATCAGTTAGCTAACTGCGAGGAAATGAACAAGGAGCCTGGTTTGAGCCGAGGTTCGATCGGACAGAAAGCCTACAATAAACTCGCTACAATAACCACTCTTTACAAACACGGTGAGTTGAAAAGTATTTCAAATCCTGAGTTGGTGAAGGAACCTCCAATTTATGAAACGTAAAGATATCATTAAAAGAGTGAGTTCTGACCAATAGAAAGACAAAACCTTTCTTTTATTTATATAGATAATAAAAGAATTTTGTAATAGTTATTTTTATACCGATTATGTGGGGGAGCGTTCCATGCCAGATGGGCATTTAGGGGCATAACACTGGGCTCTCAAATAAGGTATTTTACATTTCATAAATTGGAGGCTCAGAAACCAGGCTCAGAAAACTTACTCTGTACACTGTAAACCCTAACGCTCAAAGTAATTAAACATATTGACTAAACAATATGTTAACTTAAGCAATTACAATTAGTTCAAATTAATAAACCTTGATGAGTATTTAGAACTTTTTGGTATTTATGAGTTTGTAGAAATGATACTTTTCAAGTTAGCTGAACAAATTTGATATTTTAAGTCACAGTAACTGTCTCATTAAAGTTCCACCAACTTAAAATCTTTCAGCCTAGCGACTTTGTGTCTCACGACATCAATGCACATGTAAACTGCCCACATTGAATTGTTTTGATCAAGATGGCGGATTGTTCTGTCTTCACATGATGCTGTAAGTATAATCTTTACAAATCTGGACACTCTAAAGTACCAGAGCACTTGTGGCTCAGTGGTAGGTGTTTCATCTGCCATGCAAGAGACCCGGGTTCGATTCCCAGCCACTGGATGAAGTGCCTGAAAAAAAATGGGAGGGTTGTGTTCATAACGGCATCTGGCGTAAAAACGTGTGACAAACCACTGTGGCGACCCATTGCCAGGAGCAGGCGAAAGACCACCAACAATTTATTTAATTTGCAACAACTAAAAAGAATTATAGTTTGAGTTAGGCTACTCAGTAATGCAACTAAATAACAATTAATATGAATGAGTACAACAAACTCAAAAACTGATAGTCCTGTTTACTTAAAATGGGAAACATCATTACTTTAACATCATTTATGTAACTGATTACCTAAAATTTTTTGTGTTTTGCCAACTTATTCGGGTTTACTGTGTATGTCTTTCTGTCCAGCCAGATTATGTCACAGCATTATGAATTTAATGAAACTTTTTGAGTACTTGAATATCTGCCTGAAGTTTAACTCGCACCAAATGTAAAATCAGACTCATAAACATGTTATCTACTTAAAATAAGCTACTAATAAGCTACTTGCTTAATGTAAACAAACACCTGCACCAATAGATATTAATTAGAAAAGTTTAACTGAAAGTTAAACTGAAAGTTAAACTGAAAATATGATTAGTTCATATTTTCAACACTGAAATAAAAGCGCTGAGGTGGTTTAAGTGAACTTTAACGCAATTCAGTCTTTTTAAGATGAAACGATCTAGTTTTTTGATTTCTCATCGGTAATTCACTCTCTGATTACTGAACAGGGGGTGTATTTGGCTGTACGAAAGAAGTACAACTTAGTGTTAAAAAGGCGTAAGATACTTCGCTGTTTTAGTAAGACGAGCAAAGATTTTTAATACATTTTTACTTGAAAAACGAACAAGTCTTGGTTTACAAGTACTGAGTATCATGCATCGCGCTTCTTGTTTTGACGCCGAGCGTCACATGATCATAATTGAGCCAATGGTTTTTCTTACTTTTGCGCTGCGGAATTGTGGGTAATCGCCTTCCCGCTGGGTCTTAGTGCTCAACATGCGTGCGCACGTGTACTGTTTACTATAACACTGTGACCACGTGTGTGCGCATAAAACATCTTTTATCTTGTGTTTGTATGCGTGTGCACAGCACACGTGTACTGTTTATTATAACACGTGTGTATGCGCATGTAAAGCAAAAGAAAGTCTCATTAGAGAGTGTGTATGTGTGCGTGTGTGTGAAACTCATATTAGGAAGGGTTACTGTGTAAGATGAGAAGAGCGAGGGGGGAGGAGCTCATTCCTCCTCTCCTCTTACTTTAGTTTCACATACACATACGCACAAATGGAAACACTTATCTGTCAGAATTTATTTGAACTTTTTTTAAAGGTAAAGTTCAGGTTAATTTGATTTATTTATACTTTATATTTTGTATTAATTATTTTTATGGGGGTTTTTTTGGGCTGTGGAACGAATAATACGAGTTTCGATTATTTCTTATGGGAAAATTTGCTTTGATTTATGACTGTTTTGATATAAGAGTCCACCTCCGTAATGAACAATGCTTGCAATCGAAGATTCCACTGTACTTATAAGTGAGGAAGAGAGTTCTCCCGTACACAAAGACAAGCAGACGTGCGTGGGCTTCAACCCGAAATAATAATATAACTGATTACATTAATGCTGATCGGCTTATTTTTAGCTTTAACCTTTTAACTCTTTCTACAAACTCTTTCCCCATCAATGACGGGTACTTACACTACTTAGTTAATTCCTAAATAACTACTTTTGTGCTTCTGAGTGGGAAACATTACTGATTCAGCAGATGAGATAATAACAATCAGTGTGGAAAAGCAATTGACTGACAGGTGCTTTTATGACTGTATGACCCAATTTGCCACCATTTTGAAACACCTATAATGCTACATATATCCCCCAGGAGCACTGAACTGGAAAGTCCATTTCCTTGCTGCTCAACACTTTAAATCATAACCCCATCAGCAGCCATGCTGGATTTAGTTTTCCATTAAAGCCACTGAACTGAAAAGTGGCCCACTGAATCAAACAAAAATAACTGTTGGATTTGGGAGGATTGTAGTAGGAGGTTTAAGAGCATTCCCAACTACACCTTTAGTGTAAACATTCACACACTTGTGTGTACCGAACGCAGGAACTTGAGTGTGTGTGAGATGCAATATGAGTAAATAAAAGCTTTTGATAATTATGTAGCTCTAATTGCGGAATGGGATAATTACCGCTTTGGCTTGTCACTGCTGTATAGAAGAATGGGTTGATTATGTATTAGCGTGTGTGTGTGTGTGTGTGTGTGTGTGTGTGTGTGATATGATATGATAATGAGAGAGGATGAAATTCCAATGGATGTCGAAGCAACATGTTATGCAAGAGAAATGTAACTGTGCATGTGGGGGGTCGTACTAGAAAAGAAAGAAGAAAAAAAAAAAACTTACTGCATTCCATGGCAAGTGGACAGGGCCACAAAGGACTCGGAAATATCTCGCACAGTTCCATGGTAGTAACAGTGCTCTCCGCCCTGAGAGAAAAAGAAACACACACAAACACAGTGACTCGCATGCACTTTTAATACATTTATCCAAGTGAATATTCTCAATTAAATGATCTAAATTATTCCAGATAATGATTTATTTATTTATTTATTTTTGGGTACCGTGATTGGTGTAAAATTCTCGACTGAAACAAACAAAAAAAATCATTTCGATGATAATAATATTCATAACGCAGTCCTAATACTGTACCGTTTTTCCTAATGCCAACATCTGTGTCACTGATGAGGTCTCTATTAGAGATATGCGAATACACTTAGCCTTGTGGCATAATTACGCGAACACGCACATACAAATACAAACAACCTGGCCACGTTGCTAAGAAACTGAATGGCAGGCGATTCATCAGTACACACACACACACACACACACACACACACACTAGTTTTTGGGCATCTGAGTGTGTCTCTGCATACTAATCACCAGCACATGCACCAATAGGCATCAACAGCCTCCTGTGAAGGTTCCATAAAAAAATTTAAAAAAAAGAAAAAAAAAATTCTTTTCATCTTTTCCTTTCCGAGGGAAACTTTTTTTAGGAATTGGTCTACAGTACGTTTCCACAAGATCGGGTGCTCATATTATAAATTCATGTACAATTTTTATTTTAAACATAATTCATTATGTATGTAATTGAGACTACTGCCTTATAAACTATAGATGATTAACAGTTACTATTAAATTTTTTTATTGTAATTTGTCTCCAAACTTCATGGGAGGTGTAAGCGGGGTCAGTCTCGGGATAAGTGATCAAGATGGAGATGAGATACGAGGCAATAAAGCATCGGATAATATTCAAAGCACTCACAGAATGCGGGTAGGCGGGGTGTGAACTCAGTGACCGTAGTGTCAGACAGGCTTGCTTGAGTATTATAAGAAAGTTTAACAGACTGGCCAAATCGATTGGCTCACACATGAATGCTGTGGTAGCCTAAATAATCACTCCTTACAAGTGCGGGGAGAAGAAAAGCATTTCAGAACACATAATAAATAGTCAAAACTCAGGGTTGATGGGCTACAACAGGAGAGGACCACATCAGGAGCAACTCCTGTTAGCCACGGACATGAATCTGAAGCTACAAGATTACCTGTTTTTTTTACTAATCTTAAACTATCCACTTTAAATGACTGTCAACTCAATTAGATCTTTGAGGACTGCAATTCTCAACTAGATTCAACAGTGCTAATGTTTATTATCAGATTTGTCTCAAGCAGATATATTTCATACAGGTTTTGAAGTATTAAAAGTACTTTAACTATTTAACTAACATTGACATGTTGTGAGGCGGCACGGTGGTGTAGTGGTTAGCACTGCTGCCTTGCACCTCCAGGGTCCAGGTTTGATTCCCGTCTCTGTGTGCATGGAATTTGCATGTTCTCCCCGCGCTTGGTGGGTTTCCTCCTACAGTCCAAAGACCGGCAGATTAGGCTAACTGGCATCTCCAAATTGCCCGTAGTGTGAGTGTGATGGATTGGCACCCTGTCCAGGATGTACCCTGCCTCGTACCCTAAGCCTCCTCGTATTGCCTCCAGGCCCCCTGTGACCCTAAATGAGTGAAATGCTGTGCAAAAGTCATGTGTCGGAATCTTCTAATCACTAGTCTTTTTTTCTGCCAATCTTATGTGCCACACTCCAGTCCAGTAGGTGGCGGTATTGCCCCAACTGCTCATGAACTCACAAGAAGAAAAAGAAGCGTTACTCTGTCAAAACGGAAGTATTTATGACAGATGGGAGTGGTTTGCATTTTTAGCAAAAGCCGCAGTATATTTTTCATAAATTTTAGACCATTTACCCATTTAAAATAATAAAAAATTAAAATTACCCACTAAATTATATTATTAAGTGTGAATCGAAAAACTGAACCACAACAAGATCAATTGACCTACAAAAGACGCATCATTGCCTAAATCGCACAACTTCAGCACACTGCATCGTCACATTTGTATTCTTGGTGAACTATGGGATTTTAAGCCTATTTTTCCATACATACAATACTGTAGATCACTGGAGTTACAATACTGTGCAAAGGTCTTGAGCCCACGCACTTTTTGTCACATGAAATTAAATTACGTAGAATAAATAAAAAAAATAGGAACACATAGTTTACGGTGACAATCTGACAAAAGCTGACAAAGTGCCTACAAATACAATTTACAACATTGTTGTTTTTGTACAACCTCAGCAGCAACCTCATTTCCCCTCTAAGCATTCAGCGTTTAGCATCATCAGTATACTAAACACCGGCCTGATCATCTGTCATCATCTGCACCTGTTAGATGATTTTTTAATGCTTGAATGATTCACAGGTCACTGTGTGGCTTAACAAACAAAAAACATTGAAAACTGAAACTGCTCAAGTACAGGGACTGGACTGAAAATGAGAGAAAGAAACTTGCCAAATATGAGAGCAAAAAGTCTCAGGGAACTAATCCTTAAGACTACATTAAAAAATTCAAGAAAGTCCGGCTCTTTGGAGGCAAATATGAAGAAATAAAGGGTGGCCTAAGACTTCTCCCAGTACTGTATATACTGCAAATATAAGTGGAGCTACAGCTCATCAAAACCAATCACTAAATACCGCATGCCAGCAAAGCTACAAATCATTACAATTGACCCTGACACACCCTGGCAAGCCGCAATCTTACCGAGATCTGGGCTGTGAAAAAGCTGACACTGGTGACTCCTTCAGTATATGTTCAATAAGGCTTACAAAATATATACAGTACTGTGCAAATGTTTTAGGCACCATATTATCTGTAGTACAAATTTTATTATATAAGTTTTTTATGTCTGCATTATTATGTACAAGACCATACCCTACAAAGATGCACTAAAATTTATGAATAAATAACATTACAGAAGAATATTTGCATGCCTGTAAAGAAAGCGACATATTACATGACAGACCAGTTTTCAGATGGGGAAAAAAATTTATAAGATAAGATAAAATAAGTTTGAAGGAAATTGTTTCTCCAGTGGCTGCATATTCAAAAGATACAAATACAATGGAAAATACAATAAAAATAAAATACAATGTACTATAATTTCAAAAAAGAGATATAAATAGAATAATATATATAATGTCGACTCCTGGGTTTTGCATGAAAATAGAAAGGAGCTAATGTAACGAAGTTACCACAAGAACTCATATTCTCCAGCATGCTCAGTAAAACCTAACAGCTGTTTTATTTACAGTACTGTGCAAAAGTCTTGGGAACATCCAAAGAAAAGCCATATGCAATGATGCTTTTGAAAACATTTCTACATTAAAATAAACTTCTATAAAAAAGCATTAAGTAATAACAAACATCAATATCTGGTGTGAAATCTCTTTGCTTGAACATACATAGTGTTCGATACAGATGTATGCAGTATTCTAAGTAAAACAGCTGTTAGGTTTTACTGAGCATGCTGGAGAATGTGAGTTCTTTTGGTAACCTCGTCACACTTGCTTCTTTCTATTTTCGTGCAAAACCCAGGAGTCGACATTATTGATTTTTTTTTCCCATCTGAAAACTGGTCTGTCATGTAATATGTCGCTTTCTTCACAGGCATGCAAATATTCTTCTTTAATGTTATTTATTCAGTCATTTTAGTGTACCTTTTTATAGGGAATGGTCTTGTACATGATAATTCAGGCATAATAAACTTATATGAAAAAATTTGTACTACAGATAATATGGCGCCTAAGACTTTTGCACAATACTGTATATCAATGCATGCATGTTTTGTTGTGATATAAATCATAGAAATCTATTTGTAAGAGTGTGTTAATACAAACCCATGATCTGAAGAGCACTTCGATACAAATGATATAATAACTATCTAATAAAGCAAATCATTAAGTCATATCGAGTGTTTCTGTGTAGACTGCTGAGACAGTTTCTTATTCGATCGGACACTATTGACAGGACAATACGCATAGTCGATATGCTGACTGTACACAAGGCTTAAAATGTGTGTGAGTTATAGTGTGTGTATGAGTGTATGATTTACAGAAATGCTTCTTAGCGTAAGTGCTCGGCTGCCATTAAGACAGTGGGGGGTCTCTCTCTCTCTCTCTCTCTCTCTCTCTCTCTCTCTCTTCTTCCTCCTTGTGGACCTCCTGCAGCATTTCCCTGACAGATCGATTTAACACACATGCTCTTTCTGTCTCTCTGTCCATTAATTCATGTCTATATTGACCTTATACATTCGCACCATCCGTTAACATTTTTTCTTTTTTAATTCCTCACACTTTTCTTTCTGTTTTTTTTTTCCCTGAACGGCTTGTAGGAAAATCCTCCAGGGTGGATGAAGTGGACTTGTCTTCATCACACACACACAAATATCTTCTTCTCTCTGTCTCATTCTTCGCCTTTTTTTCCCCTTTTATTCCTGAAGGGTAACGTCTTGGCTTAGAGCCAGGCCTCCAGACTAATGACCCAGCATGCATTGGTGCCTTGCAATATCAGAAGCACTGATATTATGTAGGGAGACCGTTAGAGATCTCTCTCTCATACACACTCACACACCAAAAAAAAAAACTAACACAGATAATTTTCCCATCTGTTTAAGAGAAACAGATTCTGTATATTGGTCTACATAAAAAAAAACTGAAAATCTTGGATTGCACGCACTGTAAACAGGAAATAAAAAAAGAGATATGACGAGAGAAGAGGAATGAGGAAGGAGGGATGGAGGACAGCTAAATATAACTACATTTCTGCTCTAGAATTCGGTTACTTCTTTTCTGCTCTGTGCTCGTCTTTCCCGAAGTGTCTTTCCGAGCCCTCTCACTCCTCCTGCCTATGTCTCACTGTCTTCCATTTCTATTCATGTGTATGTATGGATCACGAGCCTCTTTTTGCATGTTATTTATTATATCACCCAAATGATGCTCTATGCACAGTGACGGCGAATTATTAATCAGGAAATGTCGCGCTGTTTCTTCGATTCATTCTGCCGTTCACCTTACACCGCTAGAGAAGGTGTGTGTGAGAACAAGTATCCAGATGGAAATTCTGGCTTGTCATACTATAATTAATCAGAGACACACACACACACACACACACACACACACACACACACACACACACACACACACACACACATACACATACACACACAGGAGAGAATGAGGGTGTCAGGCCCGGAATGTATAAGTAGGACAGAGTGAGCTTGTCTCCAGTGTATATTATGTGTGTATGTGTGGGTGTGAGCAGGAATTATACCTGGTCTGGTTAGGGATATATACTGTACATGTTTTCGCTCCGAGAACAAATATTTTCATACACAGAGAAAAAAAATATCATATCATAACATCACCAAAAATTAGTCTACTGATTGAATCATGTCTTCTATATCAGCAAAATTCAGCATCTTGTTCTTCTGTTTGACTTAATAAGTGCCCAATTTGGGGCCATTAAATAAATAAATAAACTAAATCCTTTTATGGGTACAACAGTGTTGTTTTTGATCAAGGCTTTTTTAATCAAAGCACACCTTTTAATATGTTATCGCTTCTATAGTAAGAGTCAGTTCACTGGTGTTTGCATGTTCTCCCCATGCTTGGTGGGTTTCCTCCGGGTTCTCCAGTTTCCTCCCGCAGTCCAAAGACATGTAGGTTAGGTTAACTGGCGTTTCCAAATTGCCCATAGTGTGTGAATTAGTGTGTGTGTGTGTGTGCCCTGCGACGGATTGGCACCCTGTCCAGAGTGCACCCCGCCTTGTGCCCTAAGCCCCCCGTGACCTTGGATACAGGATTAGGCGGTATAGATGATGAGTGAGTGAGTGAGGGTATTTAACAAAGAAAAATGTACATCCTTTGTGAGAAGATCTGTTTGCCATTTAAGAAGGGAACATCATGTGTCAGTATCCATCTGATCCATTTTCCAACACAGGAAAGTCTTGCTGCTATTAAAAAAAAAACACCATCTTCAGGAAGGTATCAGGAACTATTCTCCATCCCATATCACTCTATCATACTGTCGATGAACTCCTTCATATTTATACTACTTACTGTATAATGTCCCTATATAAAATAACGACTCAAGGTTACTAATCTCCTGTATATTAGAAAAACTTTGTGATTGCAACTAATTCACGCTTAGACAAAGAAAAAAAAAAGTCAAATGATGAAATTCAAGTCAGACCTGAATAAAGGTATAAAAGCGATTGACATTTACAGAAGACTTCAAGCGCAGTAATGTGATGAGGCTCTTAAGCTGCAGTGAAATGGTGCAAACGTTTTAAAGAATCCTGCACATCCGTGAACGACGATCTCGACCAAGGTGGTTCTTAGAGCAGACTGCAAAATCCCTCAAATAGAACGTGATCTTTGAAAATCGATGGATAACATGTCACCAACTTGAGGAAGAGGCAAACTATATCTGCAAAATTCACCACGCAATCATTCACCAACACCATTAGCACATTACAGAAACTGGGAGATATTGCCACATCACCCGTACAGTCCTGTCCAATCCACATGTTTCGGTCATCAAAGGAGTTCCTGGGAGGCCAGTGTTTCAAATGTGAAGAGGACTTGGATTGATCATGGCTTCGGCGTACTAAGAAAACTTTCTTGATGGAATCCAATTAGTGCAATTAGATTAGTCAAATTAGATAGGTGCATTAGTGTACATTTCCTAAAGGACGTTTTTACTCTCATTACTGTGTTCTGTTATTCTGCGAATCAAAAGATCAAAAGTCCGACTTCAACACCTCATCTGAATTGAGGGTACACCTACATGCCATTATATCTGAAGAAGTAAATAAGCCTTAATGGAATTAAAACACCAGTAGGTGAAGAATAAATCTGAAGCAAGATCCTAGTCGGTTAAATGTTTTGAGCATTCTGAGATGCTGTCCTTCTCACTACAGCTGTAGAGACTGGTTATTTGAGACACAGTAACTATCCTGGGCAAACCAGTCTGGCTGATCTCCTCTTACCTTTCCCATCATCAAGGCACTTTTTCCACATTCTCTGTATAAAATCTTTCATTTCTCTTCTCGGAAACAGCAACAGCTTTCAGCATTTCCGTGTAACTAGAAGAACATTTTCCCCCCATTCTGATCATCTCTTAGTTCTTCGTTATTGACCAGGATGAGACAGCATTCCTGCGTGGAAACTTACTTTGGTGATGACAGATTTCCCGTCTTCTGATATATGCCTCTCCACATACTTTGATGAGAGCAGGTCACTGCAGAGAAAAGCAGAAAGAAAAAACAACAGAATTAACCAAAAGGCAAACCGCCATGCAGACCTCGCTTTCGAACTTTCCATCAAAGACAGAATATTTGCCTCATTCAGTTTTTTCAACTTGATCAGCTCTTTCTCTCTTTCACCCCTGTTTTCATTTTCATCTGCTGCTTTTTCTCTTTTTCAAGCGCCCTGAATATAAACTCAGCCAATTACAGGCTAAGAAAAGCTCTGGCTGAAACCTGAACCATGATTTCATGCGTTCGTATAGATTCAGGAACTTTTATCGAGTGAAAGAGCAGAAGAGCGGGCTGCGGTGAAGGACGCACGAGTTTGTGTGCTTAATAAGCAAGAACTCCATGAGGGGTTCACTCAGACACAAATCTGGGACGGGCCATAATGTACCATAATGTACACACACACACACACTCCCCAAATCCCATCTCACACACACATACACAAAGATTTGCATATAACAGAATGTTCACCTACCCACACTGTCATAGAGAGGTACCAGGATATTAAAACCCCTGTTCAAATGCATACTTGAGCATGAACACACACTCACACACACACACACACGCACATTAGCTCAGAATCTAGGGCAGGTGCTCCACACCAAAAGTAAAAGCCCATCACACTCCATGCTCAATGTACACTCTGTTCTCATTCATATTTTAGAGAATGCGAACTGAAGCTGTGTGTATGTGTGTGTGCCTATAACATGTCATGTAACATCTTTATATATATATATAAGTGAGCATGAGAGGAAAGGTGGTAGCCAGGCATTAGATAGAGATTAGGATGTTAGATCCTGGCCTGTTCAGGTCCTGACCCACTACTTACACTCTCGGGGATCGATGAAGGAGTTAGAGAGAGCTTAATGCTCAAGGCAGGATCATAGCCAGCCACCAGAGTGCACATTAACTAGCCTTAATGACTTAGCAATACATAGAAGCCACCACTGGCAAACCCCCTACTTATACACACACAAGCCTTTGCATAGTACTGTATATTCACCTACAGCTAGAATTGCCTGTAATAGTACTGAATACATGTAATAATAATGTAATAATACCGTATACAAACACACAGCCACATCCACGCAATAACAGCTGCAAATTAAATTGATTGATTATTAGGACTATCAATCTGTCCTCTCATTTGTCCCATCATAATCTCTGAATGTGTATATATACAGTGTCAGTGACTCCAAGCAATGTTTCATTAAACACATGTTTCGGTAATATAGACAGAGGTGGGTAGAGTATCCGAAAAATTTACGCAAGTAAGAGTAGCTGTACTTCAAAATAATATTACTATAATATTACATCCAAAATATAAACAAGTTAAAAAGTATTCGGTGAAAAGACTACTCAAGTACTGAGTAACTGTTTCATCATAATGTCCGATTAATTTTTTTCTTTAGAAATTATGTAAACGGTCAGAGAAAATGATAAAATAATGTACAAATTGTGACATTTCCAAATAATAAAATAAATGAAATAAATGAATAAAACTAAATATCTTTACAAAATAGCCAATCAAGGAATAAGAAACACAAATTTCCTAATCTCCCTTTTTTCACAATATAAAGTTTTTGAAATAAATCCCTACTGTAGGTAACATATGTGTGTTTGAACAGTGTAACTATTTCCTGAATACTTTATATTCAGTTGCCCTGCAAATGACTCAGCAGAAAATAACATTAGAACATGTGTACAAGAGTCTCACTTAACTATAAACTGTGTCCAGCAGAACAAATGTAAGAAAATTATATCTTTTTTAGCCTCTAGTTTATTTGCTAATTATATATGTTAAGACTGCAACATTAAATAAAACAAACTAAACTAACCGCGACATGTTTGCTTCACTGTCTACCACTGCTGACGACAAACCCCTCCCCACTTCATGCAGTTATTGTTATTGCGGCTGATTGGTCAAACCAAGTCATGTGATTATTGTTGCTACATCTGATTGGTGAAACACAGTCACATGGTAGATCCACCAGCTGCATTTCACTGGCAACCGCAAAGAATATCTAAAGTGTAGAATAAATGGTTAGCAAAGTAACGAGTCGAGTGGAGCCGAATGTAGTGGAGTAAGAGTAGTGTTTCTTCTTCACAAATCTACTCAAGTAAAAGTAAAAAAGTATGGTGCGGTAAAACTACTCATAGAAGTAATTTTTAATTTTTTTTTTCAAAAAGTTACAAAAGTAAATGTATCTGAGTAAATGTAACCCGTTACTATCCACCTCTGTATACAGATCAATCTATCTCAGATTGCAAACCTGATAAACATAAGGTTTGATTCTTGGGTTGTGTGACAGGATAGGCTCATAATCACAAATTTATGTTGATCACACTAAATCAACTGCATAATTGTATACTGTATATAATATAAAATATAATATATATGTTTGCACAGGCTGCAAAATGGTAGACACTAGAGACACCCATGTACTATTTTGTTCTACTTCGGAACACTCCAGTGGTAAAGAACAGCAATTTGGGATAGACGGCATATCATCATGCAGGAGTACCTGTGACCAGAGGAGCCATAATCATGTTATATTTTCAGCCATGCAAGCCAAAAAAGTAGGAGTTTTCACTATGCTAATTATAACACTTTAAACTGGGTTTGTTTTGTCTGGTTTTGTATATCAATAGGGAGCACCATCTTCTCCGCTGGTCATAACAACCCATCCCCCACCATCATAAAACCCGAAACAGTTAAACCAAGCACAATAATCAGAGAGAATGGCAGGGTAGCTTAGTGATTAGCACTGGTTCGATTCCCACCTCGGGGTCTGTGTGTATGGAGTTTGCATGTTCCCCCCATGCTTGGTGGGTTTCCTCCAGTTGCTACAGTTTCCTCAAACAGTCCAAGACTATCTGATGTTCCCAAATTGACAGTTGTGTGTGATTGTAATCAGATTGTAAAAATGTAAATAAATACAATGGTCCCCAGATGGACTACAGAGGTTCATAAATGGATTTAAAAGGTCAATAACCTTTTTATTTAAGCAAGAAATGGGTAGAGACATATATATAGACATGACCAAATTATCCCTTTAGACAGTGAAAAAAAGTATAAAAAAGAATAAAATCATAAAAAAATTATTCTAATTAATCAAATATAAGAACTATTAATTTAATAACAAGGTTCCTAAACATACCTCACTGCTTATAATTTTTGTAATTTCTACATTTTTATAAAATAAAATGCTCAATTGTGTCCAAGGCAAGTATGAATGTGCATTATACACTGCACAGCCACAAAATTAACCCCACTGCCAGGTGAATAACACTGATTATCAATTATATATCGATATGGGTCTGAGCAGGCAAAGGTTTCAATGTTGACATCCAAATTCCCTAGATCTCAATCCGACCAAGCATCCACGGAATACTCCAGAGAAATTAGTCTGATCCATGGAGGCCTCAACCCACAACCCACAGCACACAAACGATCCACATCGCTACAGCAAGTGTCAGCATTGAAGGGCTGTATTATGCACCAAACTGTTAATACTCACACATAAGCATACAAATTACACATGAGCCTTTCCATCGCACATGAACTACCATATGACCGTGATAGCCAGTCAACATGACTGAGGCATAAATATGACAATAAAGGATGAAGAAAAGCACTGGCAATAATTTTGTCACACATATACATAAAACAAAGTAAAATGTGTTTAGAAAATCCTTACAATATCACAGGAAAGTGTATTATTACTTCAATCATTACCAGTGGCGGCCGGTCAATACAGGGCGCAGGGGCGCTGCCCATCTTAAAATTAGGCAGAAAAGAATGCTATTTTAACATGTAATTATATTACATAATTATTTATTTTAATAATGAAATAAAGTCATTTAGTCACAATACTCAGCTGTATTTCTTAATATAATTTATTTGCAATTTAAAGAAATCTAAACTGTATTACATTCATTTGTGTTCATGTACGCGGGGCACCGGACAAACGAGTGTCTATGTAGGCACGTACATCCTTGAAAAGCATGTGGCTGAGCTCTGATTGGATTTGGTCAAATCATCCTTGGGGCGCAGCACTGTGCGCCCCGAACCCTCCCACTTTTGTTCTTAGCGAATCAATATTGTTTTTAAATATTTGGGCTCATGTGATTGGGCCATTCTCAACGGGTCTTTTCTAGCACTTCTTATGGCAAACGGAGCTGCTGACTGGATGCGATGTGAGTCAAGCCTTTATTTTATACTAATAGTAATGATGCAATGATAAAAGCATGATAAAAGGCTATTTACAGGCGATTATTAAAAGTTTAATTTTAATTTTGTTTGCGCTGCCACCCCCTCCCCCCCCCCCCAAATTTTTTTTTTGCACCAGCCGCCACTGATCATTACGATATCGATGTTATGTCATCAATTTTCCACAATGTTAAATGGAAGAAACTCGAGAAGGAATAAACATGATGACAGTAGTTGAAAACAGTTATAGAGCAAAGAGAGAATGAAAGGTGGAGAGAGAGTACTATAAAAGCAGGAAATGGTAATCTATTGCTTATAGGCTTCCCATAACGCAGAGCACACCCATCTCCCACACACAAGCCCTTCCCTGATATTTCACTGGCTACGCTCTTCAAATTCACCTTCCCTATATATCTTTCTACACTCTTTGCCATTAAAGAGCTATAAGCAGAGGAGCTGATCTTAAGGTTAATGACCTAAAGAGATGGGGCACAAAAATTGTACCACTGATATATATATATATATATATATATATATATATATATATATATATATATATAAAAACTGGAGGATTCATAATTGAAATTCGTGATTCATTAAATGATAATTAAATAGTTTTATTTATTGGGGTCTTGGAAAGGGAGAATATCATTTTACTTTCTGTTACCCTTCCAGTCGACGCCACTATAAATAAAACACAATGATCAGTGGTTTAGTCTGTTCACAGCCTGTGAGAATAATTTTTTGCCATTCTAGGAGTGTGTACGAGTGTGAAAAGGTTTAAATATTCTCTTATACAGTATATCTGATCATATATTCTCGTTCTTCACATGTGCACGTGTGCTAAGTTGGAAGCCGCATGTCCCAAAAGGCCAAGCGCTGGGGTGTGTACACTTAAGCAACAAGGTTATTATAGGTTTATGATGATTCATTCCTTTTGTCTTAAAGTCTTCTCTCCTATACAGCTGCACAGAGAAAAAGCTGATGCTTAGTCCCTGTCTCAAAAAAGAAAAAAGAAAACTGAAAGCAAGAAGAGGAGTCTAGACAGAAGAAGTCCAGACGCTGGGATTGATTTTAAGGCTGCGGTCATTTACTATTTTACAATCTGCTGGGAAAAGGAATGATGTTCTGTTCAGGTGATTATTATTATGACAGCATGCTTCCCTATACAACCCAGAGGTATTAATGATCTCTCTTGACCCTGAAAAAAGGCTTTTGATCGTCTTAAATGGCCGTGCCTGATTTACACCCTGACTAAATTTGCCGTTGGAAATGATTTTACAATAAGGATACAGATTCAACATACATACACCCATCCACAAATGGTCTTAATTCTGACAACTTTCATACTGGAAGGGGCACTATGCAATGCACTATCCCAGTGAGTGCTTTGTTATTTGCATTAGTTACAGAACCACTGGACAATTATAATTATATTAAATAGTATTATTAGCATCAGATATCACTGTATGCTAATGATGTTTTGATTGACTTGGCCTCTCCCAAACAGTCAATTCCTTAAATACAGTAAGTCCCCAATGTACAAACGAGTTCCGTTCCGGGAGCACGTTCGTAAGTCAGATTTGTCCTTAAGTCTGACAAATTGAGTCTAATACACCTTTGACATGAATATACAATATAAAGCATACCAATCCATTTGGCTAAATCTGAGCACGCATACATGCAAATTCCCCACACCGCCATCATGTGGTCAAAAACCGCATGTAAGGGTTTTTAAACATGCCTAACAAGTGCTTAATGTCACACGTATCAAATTTAACAGTGTGGTCTTTTGGTGTTGCATTATACTAGACTGCGCCTTTAAATC